>JALIZF010001605.1:452500-463098 GCA_029948255.1 Telmatactis stephensoni | reverse complement strand
ACTTTGCAAACATTTTCTAAACGAGCACGGTGACCCCTCTTTTAAATTTTTGCTAGTTACGAGATAAGTAACTCAAAACCAACAAATTTTTTGGTAGGATCTATTACAGAGAAATCACCATTCTCACTTAAGGTCCAACATTTCCCAGACAATATTAAAAGCTATTTTTGCCAGAAGTGGCACATTTATAGCGTTTCAGATTCATTTCTGAGCGGATCCGCCCCAGTTTCCTCAAGCTTCAGACTTTAGAACCTACCAGCACTTCCAAAAAGCGGGCACCTCTCAAAACTACCAAGTTTTCATGCGATCTATTCACTATATTAGGTACCAACTCTAATAGTAATTATAATAATAATAAACACACCCAATTTTTTGTTACCTCTAGCTCATTAGATTGGGATTCTTGTGGATGGAAAATCACTGAAGCGTGTAAATTTATGTTCTGAAAAGCTAAAAGAAAAGTCGTAAAACAGCTTTCAATTTTGCAAATGCTATTCCATATTTTGAGGGCCAAATCGAGATAAATACACTGTTTGATGCAAGCTTTGAAGAAGTGCAGCTGAGGACCAGAAACTATAAACTCAAAAAACTAAAATCTAAATTCAAAAATGAAAAGCAAACAAGGCATTTTAGATAATTGACATTTAGAGACGAAAATCAAATTGGCCATAAAGGTACACTCATCGTGCGGGTCAATCATCATCAACATGGCGGACGTGTGGTTGTGCTGTATATTTTCACTTTATTAGGCGGATAGTCAGGGAGCCCGTGACCGAAAAAGAGTCGGTTCGTTTACTTGGAAAGCTAACAAATTTTGACCTACTGGACATTATTGTATACCCATTGGTAGTCAATGCATGGGTGGCAGTGGAGCTGCTTAGGTGTGCTATAACTTGTGAGGGTGTGTCAAATGTATGCTATATGACGTGTAATTATGGGGTATGTCAAAAGCATAATTGAGAACATATACCACAATTTTTTGTGTGTTTGCTATGCAAACTAAGGGAATCACATTTCTCCGAGTTTGGAACCGAGTCCGAGTTAGAGTTGAGTCCGAGTTGGAGTCCGAGTTAGGGTCCGAGTTAAACCACAGGGAGCCCAAGCGTACCACCTTAAGCATTGTTCAGTACAAATTTCAAATAAATGTCAAAAATTACCTACAAATAAATTTAGAGTTTGTTTTAGCTGTATTTGTGAAAATTTCGAGTTGTTTTGGTCTTACCTTACGTATCTTTCCTTATCATTACTCTGGTCATACAACAATACAGTTCAGTAAACGATAAGTGACTAGTTTACTGATTGGTGTAGCCTGCGTAGCGGCACGAGAGGGGAGGGGAAGGTACCAGCAAAGCTTGACCTTGATCAACCTTGATCTTACAAAATATGGGTAGTTTTCTTTACTTTGGCAATCAAACTTTCAGTAATTCAATAATAGCTAATATTCCAATAATTTTTGCATTTATTATTCTCGTTATATTTCTGAAGAAATCGATACTAGTGTGTTTTGTCAGTCTCATGCATGGCTGTAATTTGACGACAGTTTGATTCATTAAGTATTTTTAAGCAATCAAAATCCCCCAAAAAATATTTTAGCACGAAACACAAATGTTACACGTTATACGTTCCTCTCTAATAATATTCGATGTTTTAAGCTGTACCCGTTGAATTGAACAAATGTGTACACTGTCAAAATTTAGATTAGTGGGCGTCGGTCAATCGAGCAAACAAGACACTGAACAAACATTACATCATCTTATCTTTACATTTGTTCAGCGCGCAAATGAGAAGTGAAATGCGTATATATTTTGGAACAATTATATCTAATTCCATTAAATACTGTAGTTTAATGCACTACATGCAATATACACAGTCTACAAAGAGATTTGGGCTCCATGCAAGGATGTATTTGTGGATTCTCTTTATCAGATGTATACATAGTTGCCTACATTAACTTTCTTATCTGTCAGGCTTTACCATTAAAAACACTTACCACCCGCAAATTTTTAATTTTGTGAGTTTGAGGAAACGCAGTGGCTATTCGTACGTCACCCGTACGCAAACTTGTGTTTGCTATTCGTACGGGAGTCAAAATTATTAAGATTTTCACAGTCATTCTGTATTATTTCAGTAAAGAAGATACTAACTTGATATCTTAGCTTCGTTTAGATAGAGTAAGCGATGTAAGCTATGTTAAACTGATTCAGAGAAATTCTACAAGTCTCTACATAGTAGGCAAACGACTCATGTCGTAGACTGCAAGCAATCCCTCCTTTAATTTCCCTCAGTAAAAGCGAGTGCCAAGGATACCTGGACGAGCGAAGAATGGGGCGAGAAGGATAGGATTAGGAAAGGAAAAGGAGGAGTGACCTTCCCTTCTCCCCTCCCCTACTCACCCCCCATTATTCGCTCATTTAGGTATTCTTGGCGCTCGCTCGCTTTTACTGATTTTGGAGGGAAAAGGAGGGACTGCTCGCAGTCTACTCATGTTGCAACTCTTAGAATTTTTTTAACTCGATCGTGCATGACCGCAAATGTCACACACTTCAATATTAGGACTTCGATCATATTTATTACTATTTTAATAGTATTGCATACGAGAAGAAAACGTTAATAATAATAATAATAATAGTAATAATGATGATGATGATGATGATAATAATATAATAATAATAATATTTATTTAGACACGATTAAAATTTACAGCTTGCCTGAAGTGGTTGTATATGGCTATAAAACAAATAGATATTTATAAAATTATATTGATATATATAAAATTATTAATTAATTAAATATAAAATATAAAATAAAAACACTAAAAGCATCCGCCAGAATTCTAAATATGGTACTAAGCTATTCTAAATATGGTGTAAGCTATCAATAAACTGATTCAGGGTATCTACGAAATTGTGTTTGCTTTCAAAATAAGATACAGTTGGTTAGATACGAAGATATCATAAGTTTTAGCTACTGAAATAATACAGAATTACTGTGAAAATCTATAATAATTTTGATTCACGTACTAATAAATAGTCCACGTACGGGAGTCTTTGAAGTGCTTTGCCGTTCGCCAAAATGTTTTCAAAAATAGTTATTCAAACTCAGTCCGAAAACAAATAGTGTCTCTTTTTTAACAATTTCTGTTGTAATAAATATGATCGAAGTCCTAATATTGAAATGCGTGACATTTGCGGTCATGCACGATCGAGTTCAAAAATTCTAAGAGTCGCAACATGAGTAGACTGCGAGCAGTCCCTCCTTTTCCCTCCAGAATTAGTAAAAACGGTATAACTAAAAGCAATAATTGACTATCCAACCACGTCTCTACGGTCACTAAATTACATTCAAAACTGTTGTACATTGCTTTTACTATTATAACTAACATTAGTTTTGTACAATAGGCCTGGCAGTTATTGCAATCCAATATATTTGTCTGATTCGTCGTGGCCCATTTGCTTGTCTGATTCCTCGCCATTGACGTCCGCATTTGAATCGTCTATTCAAGCTGAAAAATGGTAAGTGAGTATGCCCTTTTAGTAGCTATATTCATGTTATACAAAAAAAAAGTGAAGTCTGTTTGTTTAGTAGGGCTTCTCAACTTCTGTGATTCCTTTTGGGAAGCTTAACAGGGTAAAGCTTGTAGGCAGGATCCTTTAGCTGTTGTTTTCTTTTTGCAGTAACGATTCAGCTAAGCGGGTTCTAAAATTTGAGCCTCAAGTGGACACCGAAGATGATGATGATGATGATGATGATGATGATGAAGACGTCGGTTCCTTCTCTGGGTAATGCAATATTTGTCAGAATTCACTTAAAAAGAAATGTTGAAAATTGATCTCCATCCATACTGATGTGTATTCTCTTTATATACAGATCTCACTGTGCCAAAAGACAAATATTCAAGAGTATTCAGAAAAAGAATATGGCTTCTTGACTTGGAGTATTCTAGGATATTCGAGACAGAGGATATACGTGACGTATTCTAGTAGTATACAACCTGAATTCTTACGCATACTTTACATAACATTTATCTCTAAAGTATTCGGACTCGAATATGTAAAGTATGAATGCACAGGATTTTTAACTAGAATACTTCAGATATCCCAAAAATAATATTTCTTCGTGACTTCGAAAAATACTTTCTGCGGTTTGAATATTCACGCATATTTTTCGTACAAGATATTTCTACGGTATGAAGATTTTCATATCTGAAGTATGAACATTACTGGAATCTTCGAATAGTATTCATTTATTTCTGAGTGATCAAAAATGTGATACATCATCATGCATAAATACTACTGGCATAATGATAAGTCGATTTTCTTTAACATGTTCAATAAATCATTCAAGTGGGTGTTATCAATTTATTGTAAACTTTTGGTGTTTGTACTCTTTTTATTGTTGTGAGATGGTTTGTTGAAAGCATTTGGTCACGAGTCGTTTCAAGGTTACTGGCCGTTTAATCTGATATCTGTTGATTGTGATTTTCTGATAAACAAAATTCGCTTTTTCATTGTTCTGTCTTACCAAAAATATTGATTTCAATTAATTGAAATGAACAAATAGTACAAATGTGAGGCTTTTTCAATTGCAAGTTCCTGTGATTTTTTTATGAACAAACAGATATTCCAATACATTCAGGTTCAATTTTATCCAATAATGTACACACATGGATAAATCCTGCCAGCCACTCAATTATGCACTGAAACCAGCCTGAAGATCTCACTAAGTGGCACTCACCGGGTAGTGCAAAATCATAAAGCTCGGGCAAACATTTATACACAAAGACATTACATGAATAAAATTGACAAAAAATATATATATAAATCTCAAAGTGCAAGTCACAAAATTGAATTACAACAAAATAAAAGCAATTTTGTTGATGGCCAGATATTCTAATAATTTCAGACTAAATTTATGTAATAATACTCACACATGAATAAATATTGTCACTTGACAAATTGTGACAAATTTTTTGAAATTGTCAGTTTTTAAAAATGGTCACATGTACCATTCAAGTCAAAATTTACTCTGCTGTTAATTTTAAGTAATCAAGTCATTTCTGGGTGAATTATTAACAAAAACCATGGATTTAATCATATAAATAACAACTCTTGGTCATTCCACTTCCAATAAGCAGTTTCATTTACACCTGTTGAGAGATAATACAATCTATAGTCACTCTTCTGTGTCAAACATTAAATTTTGTCAACCGAAGATTTCATGATAGGGTCATTTCATAGTATTTGTGGACAAAAAAAGGTTTTAAAATTAAAATTAAAATTAAAATGTTCACACACAATATTAAATTACTTTTCAAAGAAGCTGAATAATCAAATGATAAAGTCCTGATTGTTTTTCTATTTTTTTAATGTACATGTAGATATTACAAAAATGTTGCCTGTGCTGGTGGACATGAAGCACTCATTCCCTCTAACATTGACATCATAGAAATGTTTGGGAAAATTGTTTCATCAGGAAACAAGGTTTCAAACAAAATAATTTAGATAAGCTTATCTATCATTTCAACGAAAGTAATTTAAATTGGCTTATTTATCATGAAAGAGTCTTATTTTCAAGTTTTGCATGGTATTTGATGGTGTAATAGGTCATGGACAGAATTTCCCTTTAGTAACTTCCTAATATATGACAAGTGCTTTAAATTGATTAGGTCACAAAGCACAACTTTAGATGAATAAACCAACCTTGTCTTCTGTGACTTTATGAAGTCAGGTAAATATGGAACATTATTATGTAAAAGAGTGTGCTTGATATATCATAACTTTGCAGAGTTCTTGAGTTTTATTTTAAGATCAAAAAATGTTACTTTTTCTGTTCCCCTCTGTAATGTTGTTTGGATTCTTTTAGATCCAGTATGTCTGGATACCAATACCATAATGTCAACAAAACAATAGTAATATATTTCATAATAAAAAGCTACAAGTACACTGCATAGTTGGATTTTTTTGTACTCCCCTCTGTAACTTTCAAAACACTGTGAAATGACACTACAATACTACAATATTATGCAAAACATGTTAACCAACATATATCACATTTGCAGTTTTAAAATATGAAAAAATATAATTACCAGCATTGCTGTTGCAGTTGGTAATTCTTCATGTAGCTGTGGTAGTTTCAGTTCATCTCCTTTATATCTTCCTGGCATAGATTTTTTTCTCTCCTCTTACACTAGTGCAGCATTTCCTTATGTAGTCAATGCATGGAAATCCTTTTGAATTTTATATTGCAAGAGCATGTTTCTTTTAATGCTATGAAGAGACCTTTTTATTATTAATTCTTTTTTCCTCTTCTTCTTCTTCTTCTTCTTCTTCTTTTTCTTAGCTATGCTTCACATGATATATTTGCATATTCTGGAATAATGGTTGCTTTGTAATCCTAAAAACCAAGCAAATGTTTGAAAATTTGAATGCAAAGAGTTAGTTATATAATTGGTTATGAATTTGGACATGTTTTAACGAATAAAACAATGCAGGTTGTAAAATACAAGTAAGACTCATTGTTTGATATGGATAATCAGTGTCTAGTACAACAACAAAATTAATTATTTATGCTTGATCAACAACATAGAATCCAAAGCAGTTTACAGTACTTTGTTTAGCAAACATAGTAAAAGCAACAAAAATATTAATAATTAAAATAGTTAGAAGCACAATTAATTGTGTCCCTTTGGATAATAAAAGGAACAGCTTCCAAATCCAGTCAGTTTTGACCATGTTGACCTACTACTGTGCAAAATTGGCGCCAAAATTTACGTTCCCTTCAAAGTCGATTTAAAAGGTCTTAATTGAGGAATACCTCACGAAAAGTATCTTTATCTTACGTACCTTTGTTTTATCTTGTTGACTTGTGTCCTTTGAGCTGTTTTTAGGTCAAAAATCAAAAGAAAGAGGTCCAAAATGCATAGACAACTTTACAAACACCTTTGTCTTTTCGATGAATTAATAATTGGCCAGCGAAATGTTGAGTCAGCGGTCAATGCACAGGAATCCTGTGCATTTCTCACAATAAACCAATGAAAACACGGTATTTGATCACGTGCATGATTTGAATAGTAGGCAGTCATTCAGTGAACGGTTGAAGTACGATCGAGGAGATAGCGAATATGTTCTACAAAATCCTATATTTTGAGCCTAAAATATGGCCTACATTATTCTCAAATCGAGGAGGAAATATAGAGAAAGCTTTAATACATTGTTTGAAAGAAGAACAAGCTTCATCAGAGTAGAAATAGTTATTCTACAAGGGCGACAATGGAAGGACGCCGAGTCTCTGCTAAGTTGAATATTTGATAAGCAATTATTAGTATTGACCGAGTTTATCGTACGAGAAGTCAATTTTAAATCTTCTTATAGGGAAGAAGAAGGTCATAAAAGAGACTCCTTTTAGGATAGCCATATTTTGTTTTCACTATGACGGGAATATGATTGTTCTTTCGAGTAAATCAGCTCGGGTAATAAGCTTGTACGTACATTGACTTGTGATTATGCTTTTAGATGAAAAGATTTTAAGATACTTTTATATATTTTTAGTTAAACTGGAGAATCTTGGATTGCGACTTCAGCGAAGCGGCCAAAAATGCTCCAAGCTGGGAACCAGTGATCGATGTCTGTTTCTTTGAGGTACTTCATAGCGTATGTCGACTTGTCCTCTGGCCTCTGGCTACATTGATTGCGAACAGTTGAGTGTATATATAAAGGACACTATGAGACACGTTTATTAAGATATCAATTAGTTAAATGATTCAAGTTAGTAGTCTATTATCTATTACTGTTCAAATGTTACCGCCATGTCAATTGATAAATCCTATACCGTATTTTAATAAAACACATTTCAATGCTATGAATTTGTTTGTTTATACTTGTATATTTTGTTTTTCTATGTATTTTGATGTAGTTATAGGCCTTTGAATGGGTAAAATGCTTGAAAATCTCCCGTATTTCGATGGGATGTTGTGAAGAATACGTTGAGAATTCAAGAATGTCCGTATTATACCAATGATATTCAGAGGGTAGTTCGACTAGAAGACATCAGGGGTGTCTAGTATTCAGGAATATTTGTAAAATACGACTGAAATTCGGAGGGTTGTTTGCTAAGAAAACGTTAGGGATGTCTAGTATTCAGGAATATTCGTAACATATGACTGATATTTGTAGGATATTTCGGTAGGAAGAATTTGACAATGTCCAATATTCAAGAATATTCGAAGCATCAACTAAACGAATACAATAGTACACAAGAGTATCATACTTGTTACTTCAAGTATTCAGGGAAATTCGATTAGTATTCAAGTCCGAGTGATGCAACGTCATGCTAGAATCACTCGGAACGAATCCGGACAGAATTTCCATTTTCGTCCCGCATACTCTTGACTGACTTCACGTATAAATATACGCCACGTATATTTATAAAACATATTTTTCGAGCGTTCAAATCAACTTCAAAGACTCCAAAGATGAACCGAGCGGAAACTAGCCATTCGACTTGGGCTAAAGCAGGTGCATGCAACTTAACACTCGTCGATGCTGCCCGACACGATGTAGGCGAAGCTATAAAATTGGAGAAGATGCTTGAGTGCTTTATGGATGGGAGGATCAGACCAACAGACAAAGGACCCGCCGCTACACAAACTGTACGCAAAGAAAGAGACAGCCAATTGAAACGAGCTACAGAGTATGGCCAAGAAGTATTCAGACCTGATTTTGAAGGCGATCCCTATACACCAGACGATGCCTATAGCTTGGTTGACCCGATGTGTGCGCATACACCGACAAAGAGAGGACCCAAAAAGAAAAGAAAAACCACTGCAGAATGCAACCTCCCCAAACAGCAAGACCAACAGTTAACAGCGGCCGGTTACCCCATCCTGGTCCCACAGCAACTACCTAGCTCACAACCAGTTGTCCAGGCTTTCAGCAACCAGTTTTCGACACAGCCACCAAGCTCGAACTACAGTTTCCAACAGACGAATCAGCCCACATTTCCCAGTCATACATCAACAACTGGTCCTCACCACAGCTATAACTTCTCTGGGCTGCCAGCACAATGCAATTACCGCCTTCCATCTGTGCAACACACAGGACCAGGAGGAGCAACACAACCCATTAACCCAAATGCCACAAGCAAAGTTAGCCTTTCCAACACCATTTCCGGGACAATATGTCCTTACATCATTGCACTTCTGTCATAATAGTGTGAGTACGTGCTATGGGTGTATGAACCCGTTAAAGTCCAACCGCATTATACCACCTTTTCCATTTGATCTCGTTGTGGTTTCTGTCATGCACAGGAGGTATTCCGTCCAAGGAGAGCAGAAATCTAAAATGGGCAATGTCTACTTCCATTGTGATATTGGCTGTATTAGGCAACGGCTTCCATATTTTTCAGGCAGGCTCATTCAACCACGTCCAGGATTGTGTTCCTATCCCTATCAGGCTCATTCAACCACAGCCAGGATTGTGTTCCTATCCCATGCGCACAAGGCTCTTTTGCTGGAAATTCTTGGGTTTTCTATTTGAAAAAAATGTTTAATGTTTTCTATTTTATAGTGATAAATTCACTTAGGTATTTCTATTTTTAGGTAGAACTAGAATATACTTAATTTTTGTAATAGGTTTTGCAAGCCGGGAAGAAATTCGAAAAAGTAAGTACCAAACAAATGTTAACAGAAAGTAATTGTTTTAGTCCAACAACACGTGAAAAACAGCCCACGTTAAATAAATAGCTTCAGCGGTGAACAGCCCCTGGCAGAAATATTTCGAGCTTGAGTAGTCAATCAGCGAACGTAAAAAATACTAGCCATTTGTTTGTTATATACTAAAATAATAACGTTTAAGCTTGATTTACTAGAATTATAAATCTATCTAGTACACATAAATAATGAGAGTGATTTGTACTTGATCTTGTTTGCATCAGGACAGTATAGTTAACTGAATCTAATAATTGAACAAATATCATTTTCATATAATTATGTTACATATTTTATTACCGTCATCACATGACGGTATACGATTAGGACGATTTTTTTTTTCTTTGATAACTCGCTGGGCATTAACCGCTGACCGTAACTCGCTGGGCATTAACCGCTGACCGACTTGTTGGCCGCTGACTGTCCTTGGCATCCCTCGTGCTTCGAAAACAAGATGGCTACTTTTGCTGCTGCTTCGAAACTGCTCAAAATACATACACGCATACACAAATGTGTTCATGGTAGACTCACACTAAAAGAAGTTAATGAGCAACACTTTCGATTCGAGTCGTTCCACAAACTCAAAACTCAAATGGATTCTAATGACACTCAAATTGATTTAAATGAAGTACAAATGAACTCAAAAGAACACGATGCCATATTGGACTTGTACAACAGTATTTTTACTGGAGAATCATCTGGTAACGTAGATTCTATTTCTTCTAAATATCCTGTATCAAATCTTGGGAAAGGTCTCGTCATGCTAAATATAGCAGAATGAAGTCTAGAAAGAAACGTCCTTTTCTACATGATCAAGAACCAAGCAGAATACCCGTGCGAAAGTTGCACTCTCTATATAAAAAGAACACAAACTTTCAGTGTTATTTGTTATCTA
>JALIZF010001605.1:157500-447500 GCA_029948255.1 Telmatactis stephensoni | reverse complement strand
ATCCCAGGCAATAAGTGCTTATAAACAGCCCACTGAAATATCTGATGATATGCTGCATGACAATGTCAGAACACTTAATGACAAGCAAAGGGCTGCATATAACATTGCTCTCTCATGGTGTAGAAATACCATGAAAAACATGAATTGCTTGAAACCTGAAAAAGTTAAACCAGTTTACTTATTTATAACTGGAGGGGCTGGTGCAGGAAAAAGTCACTTAATTAAAACTATATATCATACAGCAACCAAGACCTTAAGATATGGTACTAACAATCCAGATAGACCAACTGTTGCTTTAATGGCTCCAACTGGCGTTAGTGCTATAAATATTAATGGAACTACGATTCACACAGCTTTGTCAATTCCAAAAGAATCAGGAGATTTAGTGCTGCCAATGTCTGACCAAAAAAGAACACAGTTGAGATTGACTCTATCTGAACTGAAAATAATCATAGTTGATGAGATATCAATGGTAGCAAACACAACCTTACTACATATACATCAAAGATTGCAGGAAATCTTTGCTGCACCAAATTCAGATTTGTTTGCAGGCCTAAGTTTCATAGCAGTAGGCGACTTGTACCAATTGCCCCCTATACGTAAAAGAGCTGTTTTTGAGAATTATAGAAATGATACTTTCAACCTATGTCACCCATGGAGTACATTTAAAATGATTGAACTAACAGAAATAATGAGGCAAAAGGATGATCAGCCATTCACTGAACTTTTAAACAGATTCAGAACAGGAACCCAAACAGAAGCAGATATCCAGTGCATTCAGTCCAGAGCAATAACACCATCTGACCCTAACTATCCTCATGATGCTCTACATATTTGGGCTGAAAACCAACTGGTTGATGAATACAATGTAACCAGGTTGAATCAAATACCAGCAGACCAATATGTCCTTACTGCTACTGATCAATATCCACAACATGTAAGCAAACAAGACATTGACAGAGTTCTGGCAAGAAGCAGATCTGAAACTGGTGGACTAGATTATCAAATCTCCATAAAAGAAGGTTGCAGAGTAATGCTGACAATAAACATAGACATTGCTGATAGACTAATAAATGGTCAAATGGGAACTGTAATAAAGATTGGACTTAATCGAAAAACTCAAAAACCAAATGTGATATACATAAAATTTGATGACAGTGAAGCTGGACAAAATGCAATAGCCAAACATTCATATCCATTTGCTCATGATAAACATGTAGTCCCTGTTGAACCAGTTTTAGCAAAAATAAAAGTCAGACCAGGGAAAGCTTCTTCACCAGAAATACAGCGAACACAATTTCCTTTAACACTTGCTTATGCATGTACAGTACATAAGGTTCAAGGTTTAACTTTAAAAAATGTAGTTATAAGCTTCAACCTTATAAAACAAAGATCTTTTAACTATGGTCAAATATATGTAGCATTAAGTTGTTCAACATCACTTGAAGGAGTTCATATTTTAGGAAATATTGAGATGAAGCACATCAAAGCAAATCCAAAAGTAGATCAAGAATATACCAGGTTGCGTGAAATCTCAACAGATTTACATAATATCCAACCTACAAATGAATCAGTTTGTGGTGTTACTATCTCTTTGTTAAACATCAGGTCTCTTAGAAAGCACAGTATAGATGTCAAGCATGATGCAAACATATTCAACAGTGATGTGATTGCATTCACAGAAACACAGCTGTTTCCTAATGATACAGATAATCAAATAAGAGAAATCTTGCAACCATTTAACTTATACATACAGGATCATACAGATAAATTTCAAAGCTTAGCTCTGTGTACCAAAGATTATATCCAAATCACAGAACTTCAATACTTCCCTTCAATCAATGCACTAAAATTTGTGATAACAAATACAATAAATCATGAAAGTCAAAGATACCTACTGTTTTATCGTAAACAGTCCACAAGTATTCCACATTACATTTCTAATTTAGAACATATACTGAATACAAATAACACAGATGTAGTTCTTTGCGATTTCAACATCAATTACTTAAATCCTGATGATAACTCCACACTTAAATCTATGATGAATACTTTTAATTTTCAACAGTTAGTGCAAAAACCAACTTTTATTTCCTCTGGAAGTTTATTAGATCATGTTTACCTCAAATCTTCAAAGTTTGATGTGCTTCAAAATGCTGTGATCAATGTATACTATTCTGACCATGATGCAGTTCAAATAAATGTACTAAAGAATTAAATAGTGTTCGCTAGTCATGCTATAAAATAATACAAGATTGAAAATTATGGAATTTTATGGACTATATAACGCCAGCTAATGCCCCGCCTCCAGCCCGCCTCCTCCGTTGCCTCAATCACCATGGCAACAATCGGACCAATCACAGTAGGGCAAGCACATGGTCAGAGAATTGGCTGTTTTCTCGCTGTTCCATCAGTACCGTACCGGGGCTGTACTGTACACATGTTCAAGGACGTCAGTGAACTAGAATTTTAATTTGGTTGGTTTTTCCAATATCTTTCGTACTGTTGACATCTCTTTGAACATTCCAGAAAGGTAAGTACGATTGTATTTCCATTATACGAGAGCTTCGAGGCGTATTTCCTCGTACTTTACAGCTCATTAGATTACAAGTAAATTCGCATACAGTCTTGACAAGTTCGGTTTGTTATATCGCTCTCTATGAAATGCATTCAACTTCATTCAATATAAAACAAAAGCATTCAATTGATGAAATATATCTTTTTAGAATATGAACTTCCATTTTTCATCATTAAATTAAGACGATGGCTGTAAAACGATGTAGGATTGAAGTAGATTCTAAAGTCATCACAGAAAAACATGAATGTAAGTTACGGAATACAGAATAATAACCATAATCATTTGTTCTCTCTTCCAAAGAAAATGGATGGCAAAAGCTCTCCGTCCAAGAGAATGAAATTTTCTCCTTCTCCACAAGCATCGCCAAGTAAAGACTCTTCAAAACTGAGTAAGATACTTTGTTATGTCATTTGCCGTGTTTCTCCGGTCCAGAGGATCGATGCACCGTATAAAAGATACTTCAAATATTTGGCATCCTTAAAAACACTCTACAGTATAACTAAAATACCCTAGAAACCCTTTCATATACTTCATTAACTAGTTTTCTTTCAATTTTCAATACTTTATTATCAAATTTGACGGCACAACTATAGAATACTTCGCTGACTGCAATGCTAGTGTGGTAAATTCAAAGTGAATGCCACGAGGAGAGCGATCAATTATCACATGACCGGGCTTTTTTTAGGCTATTTACATGGAACTTAAAATGCCAAAATTCAGGCTGGGTGTTCTTAACTCGTTCTTTAATACCAGTTTTTACTGTAATATAAAACTTTTGCTCCCATGACCTTACTTGAAATAATAAGGCAGTATAAAATGGAATGTCACTTCGGTGGAAGTGTAACGTGTAGTCACACAAATTAGCTAATTATGTAATACAACATTACTTCTGTCTGAATTTATGGAATACACCCCTTTGAAAAAAAAAATATATAATCTTCTAATCATGCCTTACTCATTCTTTTTATAGCTTACACAGGATACATTCAGAAAGTAACTGAAGTTCAGAAAAGCTCCAGCAGTTCAAACCAGTACTTCGATGTACAACTACAAATATCCAACAAAGAAACAACTAAAATCAGAGTCATGGTCCAAAATACAAGTAGCTCTCTACAACGTCTCTTCGACGATAAAAGGCAATCTCAACAACCAGTTATACTGTCAGCTTTGTCTCCAACAGCAAGTGGAACAGTTTTCTTCAACAACAGCTCCAAAGTCCAGGATGCCCCACCGCATTCCATTACGTTCAGCTATGAGACCCCAGTACAACCAGAACCTATGAAGATATCTGAGCTGCTAAATCTTTCTCCAGGACAGTACACTGTTTCTGGCCTCATAACCTGGAAAGATAAAGAGCCACGCTCAACTGGAAAAAACAACCAATATCATCTACAAGATGCTAAACTAAGTGACAACTCAGGATCAATCACTCTTACCATTTGGGCACCATACTACACTCAAGTAAAAGAAGGGAAATTCTATACTCTCACAGATTGTAAACTTCAAATTTACAATAACAAGAAAACCATCAGTACATCGAGAAATAACAAGTGCTCCAGAGCACTTGAACAACAATAACAAGTGCTCCAGAGCAAGACCTGTCAGCTATTAAAACACAAGATGAAGAACAGCAACAATCAATATGCTGCCCAACCATTCTAAATGCAGCTGTTAATACATACCCATCGTGCAACAATAAAGATTGCCATAAGAAAATCATCCTTAACAGCAACTCAGAAGATCAGATGGTTCACTGCCAACATTGCAACAGATCCATGATGCTGTATAACTGTTACTTCGAAATGAACGCCTTACTAGAACTTGAAAAAGATGAAAAAATTTATGTCCTGACAGCCTTTCACCATGTCCTCACCAAATTCTTTCAAGAAGATGTCGTGACTTATAAGGACAATATTCAAGAACTTACCCAAAAGCTTGTGGTCATCACCAATGCTGATTTCAAAATATCCCCTAATAAGCTGATTGAAGAAATAGTAAGCCATAAGGCTGCATCAAAATAAGTGCACTCACTTGCACATAAAGGTAGTACAGTAAAACCTGGGTTTTACAGTTTGTTTGCCTGGGCAGAAGAGAATCGTCTCATAAAATCCAATTATTGTGAGATTGATGTCCTTTTTTCCTATACTTTACAATCATAAGGACAAAGAAATCAATTGTTAAATCACGTTATCATTACAAATAGTGTTATTGTTAATGTTGCTGTTATATTTGTTATCTTCACTGATTAGTGTTTTCAGAATTCATAGACTACAAGTGTTACAAATGTACCTTATTATCAAAAGATAGCTTGCCAGTAAATACGTGTTCATTATTACAGTTATCACAGGGCTAAAAATAACAAAAAAACTTTCATTGGCCATTTGTCATTATTGATCAATCAAATTCAATTTTCGCATGCATTGTATTTTCGTTTATTTTGGACTGGTCAAAGTACAATTTTGACCAGTCATTGACTGATGTCGGGCTCTTATTTTTAGCTCTGTTATCAAACTTATTGTTATTAAAAGTTTTTACAGTTTTTTGTATAACATTATGGTACAAACAGTGCAAACATAACAAGGTCCTTGTTTTATCTTTTTTTGAAATTGTGATATACAAAAGTCGACACTTATTTCAGAAAGATTTTGTTTTGTCTCTGTTTACTTACTTTTGAAAGGAATTCCTCTTTAGTTTTCATTGTTGCAGTTCATTTTATAGGCCACATATACTTACAAATAGTGTTACAGTTCATTTCATAATGGCTAGAAAGATGAATATTTTTATTGATTATGTTATCATGTTTTATAATACACAACAAATAGTTTATATAATATATTAACATTGGAAATGAAGTTTAATCAATAAACCTTTACTTTGTTAAATCATTATTTGGTCTTCCTTTCCTATATTATTAAAGAATTTAATTAGTGTTAATTGGCCTTTACCACAAATTTTCAAACTTTTTCATTAAAACATCATTTCATTCATAGGTCCTTAACAAGCCATTTTACTTAATCCATGAAATAAGAACAAAGTTATTACTCACAAATAGTCGTAATCTAGTCAAGGACTTAAGGAAACTCCTTGTTTGGAGCCGGGAGAAATGCTTGTTACATGGACAAATGAATCACAATATACTCACTTGACTCTTATTGCTAACCTCCAAAGCTTTTGAACATAAGATGTGAATTAAACAGACTTTTTAGCACGATTTCTTTCGAATTTCCAAACGAAAACATACTATTTGCAATCGTTCATATACTTTGAGCCAGCAGTGTGACTGCACGAAAAAAAAACGCATCACCACAGGAAGCCCAGAGTCAGTTTCTTAATAAACTGACTCTGGGCTTCCTGTGTTAATGCGGTTTCTTCGTTTCTTCGTTTCACTGTCCTTATTAAGAAAACTAAATACAAAAGGATATAGCCAACAATCTAGACCTTAAGTTAGTCACATTCCACACCATAAACTGAACATAATGTCACAAGTTTAAAGTGATGACGGTAAAATCCACGAAGTGGTGCTAGTTTCCATTTATATTAACTATCAAAATATTAAGCATATCAGAAATGGTGGGTAGCATCATCTATATATATATATATACCGGTCTACCGGTAGGGCTTTTTTAAAAAAGAAATGAAAATTTTATTATTATCATCATTTTTATATTATCATCGATATTGATACTATATATATCATTGTTACAGTTGCTCTATCTATTAATTATTTTGAATCGATGTCCAAATGATTTATAATTGTATATTAGATAAGCGAGTAATTATTTAACAATAAAGCCTTGATTTTTTAGATTTATATATCGTATATTTTTAGAGTACAAACACTAAAAGTGTGAAATAGTTTGAAATGGTTTCAATAACACTAATTAAACCATAGAAAATAATAGTATTCAGGGCCGTAGCAAGGGGAGGGGCCAGGGGAGGGCAATAATTATAATT
This sequence comes from Telmatactis stephensoni, assembly GCA_029948255.1. Lineage (NCBI taxonomy): Eukaryota > Metazoa > Cnidaria > Anthozoa > Actiniaria > Isophelliidae > Telmatactis > Telmatactis stephensoni. The sequence continues at coordinate 440,968 of JALIZF010001605.1, read as the reverse complement.
TCTTTGCTTCACACCAGAAAGTAGACCAGAAAGAAAAATTATTAGGGGTAGTAGGGGAGTCGTGAATCAAAAGTTCAAATCATTATTAGTCTTATTATGAGGAATCGTGAATGTTTAAAATAAACAATCAAGAATTTTGTTTAATAATAATAGCTTTATTACATTTATCTTAAGAACAGACATACAATGGATTTAAAACAAAATAGAAAATATTAGAAATAGATAAACTAGCCATTTCTAATAGAAAGTGAAATGCTGCGAGCAAAAAAAAGCTGGTGTATCCACGTTAGCAGAACTGTTCCCCTAAAACTCACGAAAGTACACGGCTTTCTCTGATATATGAAATGTTTCTGGTCTATCTCCTGTGCGTTGTGTGACGAACACTGCTAGTTGACATTCAATGTTGAACTACAAAACATAATTCTCCAGGATCAGTGTCGGACACACACAGTTCAAAATATTTAGCACTTTGAGTAAAGCAATTTTACGAACAATCACAAACGGCTAGCGTTGGCAATGATTATAAAACTAACTGATTTTAAAAAGCTAGTTGTACGTTGCATCACGGTCAAAGATGCCGCATTTGTATGTGACGCTTTAGATCAAACAAATGATAAATACAATTCCATCACATACAAAGTATAAAATTTTCTTTCATAGGGTAACCAAATATATTGCAGAGATTCTCAGTGCGACCTCACTTCATACTTATTATCTTGGCTTGAATTGTTTCGACCCGTAGGCGAGCTTCGATTCGAACAGTAACACGCAAAATAACCCGTAACAGAACATTGCCTCTCGAAAAAAAATATCACTTAGCATTTTGTGATTTTCATTTATACTTCGAGAAACATAAAACCTCTCGAATGGAATCGCATAGGAATCCCATTTCATCCCTGTGACATCAAGGTTCGCCATGAACATGCCACCGTACATATAAATCGAGTTCGCGGATCAATATTAAGGTGACGTCATACATCGCACAGGAATCCCACACCAAGATTAGTGTTGCTGCTCGCCTGGCTCCCAGCAATAAATAACATTAATAAAAAGTTAATGAAAATAATATTCCGAAAAAAAAAAAAAAAATTATTATTAATCTTCCCGAACATGACTCGGACCCTAACTCGGACTCCAACTCGGACTCCAACTCGGACTCCAACTCGGACTCCAACTCGGACTCCAACTCGGACTCCGACTCGGTGAATTGTCTCTCCCGCAAACTAAACCTACATTTCTCCCAAATGGTATTTAATTGCAATAATGATTACAGTTGTCAACTAGAATCAAGCAAAATTTTGTATGACATCATTATGAGGTCAAAATGATGAACAGCATGTCCAACAGAATATGAAAAATATTAATGTTGTCTAGTGCATCACTTGTGCTTCATTTATTTTGTTATTAACTTGCAATGAAAAGATGCCTTCATTGATTTTCACCTATCCAACAGCCCCCTGAAATGGTAGTATGAATATTATTTTCTTTCCCACAATGCCCTTGGGTCTTATGCTTTCCCAGAATGCATTAGGACTTACAGTGTATCACATTTTGGGAAGCCATTTTGTAAAGACGTGAAGTGTAAATGTGGGATAGACATCGTAAAAGGTACGTTGTTTCTCATTATTATACAATTATTATTGTGTTTGCTTCTTTCTCATTCAAAGTGAGTGTTTATAGACAAATATTAAAAACATTAGAATCTACATTTCAGGAGAACTGATTTCAACAATTGGAGACAATCAATGACTTTATCCTGTACTTTAAGCTTTAGGCTTAGACTATATATTTTAGCCAACTATACACAATTCTAATTTATTTAATAGATGTGTTAATAATATATTTTGCATTAATTACTGAATTGTAATTCCATCTGTGTTATTTGCAATTTAGACCCAATCAGTAGACTGTATATGTTTGTGAGTAAAAAACGAAGGTCCGTGAGTCTATGATATGAAGATATTACTGCAATACATAAACTTGATTAAAAATACACTGTTTAAAGTAAGTTAATTATCTTCCAGTTTTTAAAACAGAGTAGTTCTGAACAGCGATTTGAAACTGTTCAGGATTATCTCGGTTATGATGTGATAAATTCCATCAGCTCTGATATTTTACTCAATCCATAGATTGTTTGTAAATAAAAGAACATTAGTCAACGTCATGAAGATATGTTGGTATAGATAAAGCAGAATGATATAATTAACGTAAGTTATTCTTTTCAGTAGTACTGAAAAGCTATGTAGCATATATATGATACATTTCGCGTTTATTTTTCATAACAACATCATGTATTCATAGTGTTTGAATTTCAACATTGATCTTCTCTTTGTATCAAATTAAAGATGGCATCCAACCTGGGTAGCCCAGGCATCAAGCTCTCATCGAAGAGAACAAGATGTAGTACCGACTATGAGAAGTGCATTAAATGCCAACGAATTAAAAAAAATGAAAAACTACAGCCAGGAATGCCATCATCAGTTATCAAATTTATACAGTGTGCTAAACTAAGAAAAGACAAAGTTTTCAGGCGCATTGAACCTGACCTAGATAGCAATGAGTCTTTGGTTGAAACAGTCAAATGGCATAAATCGCGTTATAGCACTTACACTAGTAATGAAAACGTAAAATACCAAGTCCCCATATCAGATGAAGATTTGTCAGCTCAGCATCAGTATCTCCTCCCATTGTGTTACAAAGCCCAGCTACAGTTACAAATTGGGACTTGTATTTGGTGTGCCAGCAAAAAAAATGTAAATGAGAGAAAGATTTGACACAGGTAGTTACTATGCAAGTTTATGATACATTGATGCATGCTGCCGAGTATCGGCATGATGAGCCAATGATGACCAGAATTTGTGTCGAAGATCTCATTGCTACTGAAGCGAAGTACCACCGAGGCTGCTATCAAAGATACACAGTTGTTGCATCAACGTCTAAGTCAGCTGAAGGTGAAAAAGCCAAGCTGGCTGAGTATGATAGAGCATTTTTAAAACTGACTGATGATATTGGACATAAACTTGTTGTGGAAGGTAGAGCCTATGAAATGGCGATGTTGTTGAGTATGTATAAACATCACCTTACTTCAGCTGGGATTGATGAAGATATAGTGGATACGTATAAAATACAAAACCTGGAAAAAAGATTAGTTAACAAATATGGAGACAAGATAGCTTTTCATTCCCAGTATGAGAGAAACAAAACTGAACTTGTCTGCAGTTCCTCCCTCAACCTTGGGGAAATCATCAATCTTGTAGCAGAGCTGAAAGAATCAAAGACTGACCCTGGCACTAGCTCAAATGAGACTGAAACTCGCTCCCATGTTCTGTACCATGCAGCCATTATCCTACGAAATAAAATGAAGGATGTCCCTGGAATCGATGCGCAGCCCTTGAACGTATCTGACTTGACTATAGAAAAGGCTAAAGAACTTGTACCGTCAAGGCTACAGTGTTTTTTAAGATGGTTGATACAGTCGCAGAGATCATTTGATGAAGAACAAGTACCCATTGAAGAAGAGTCAGATCTGGATGAGTATGAAGTAAAAGAAGCTCAAACAAGAAAAATATTAGCCACTGGGCAAGACATTTTGACCTGCAATTCTGGTGGCAGGAAAAAGATGCCAAAAAACTTAGGACTTGGGATTGCTATTAAAACCATGGTACGCAGAAAGGAACTAATTAATATGCTTAACCGTCATGGTCATAGCATAAATTACTGGGATTGTGAACTAATTGAAACGAAATGGGCAGAAATGAGTCTGAACCAGTTTGATGATGGTGATGGCTATTACCAGGCAATTCTGCCTTCCAATATTGCAACTGGTACCTTCGTGCAAAGTGCCGCAGACAATCCGGATTATGTGCAAGATACGCTTGATGGGAAAGACAGTGTACATGCTATGAGTTTAGCCTTATACCAAGGAGGATTTCCCCTAATTCCTAAGGATCTATTGCTTGACATACAAAATGGTTCCAAGAAGAGACAGCGAGCACTAAAATCGTCAGAAACAAAATTCTATAAATTGCCATTTATCAGCAAAACACCAGCTCCTACCATTGTCAAGAAAGTTAAGACTGACTTTTTTGCACACTGCATAGTAGAGTATGGCAAGCCGATTGTAGCAATATTCAATACACCCTATTCAATGTTCAAATTCATCATTCAATATTCAACTTTAACATACCATTCAATGTTCAACACAATCATTCAATGTTCAATACTATCATTCAATCACATATTCAATGTTCAATACGATTATTTAATGTTCAATACGATCATTCAATGTTCAATGTATGATCATTCAAACTTCAGCACGATCATTCAATGTTCAATACGATCGTTCTATTTTAAACACGATCATTCAATGTTCAATGTATGATCATTCAATGTTCAACGTCACGATCGTTCTATCCAGGGCCATCTCGGCCGACTCCCCTGGGAACGAGGTTGGCAAAGCCACGTACATACCGCTGACCACTAATACTGCATTACCAAGTTTCCCGCGTCTTTCGTCTTCTTTGTAATCGAATCAACTTGAACAAGTTCCAAAATATCACTAAAATGGCTAATAATCAGTCAAATTTTGAACAGTTAGCAAAATGCCTGAATGAAGCATCAAATATTTGCAACAAGATACTGGGAAGCAACAGCAGCGATAGCGATACTTCCACTCCTTCTGCTACGGGAATGTCATCAAGTTACTCGAACATGGCGACCTCCAGGTCCATTGGCAAAGCAGTGCAGCGTGCTCGTTCCATTATTGGATCTTCTTCGCAACGCGGGTCTTACAAGAGACTCAATCAGACCGAAAGGCTAAGGGCCTTCTCTGGTGCCGGGGGAAAGGTCGCAAAAGTAAATGCCGCAAAGCCTGAAGAAACTAAAGCGTTTGAATTTGCTTTAGTTCAAGGGAACGAAGATGGATAGGAAGAGCCTTTCTCTTTGAATGAAGAATCCACATTACTGAGAGGATTTGTCCAGCTGCCAAATTCTGCGACAGAGAATTTTATCCGCAAAGAAATTGCTAAAGCAATTCAGACAAGATATCCCCTTGTGAATGAGAATGACTTTGAATTCCTAAAGGCAAATCGCAGAAAACTCATCAAGCCCGTAAATTGCAGCAAATATAACTTTAAACAAGTCAAGCTGTTAGCTGGGCAAGGGGCCATTTACGTCGTCCTAAAAGACGGATTCGATTGTCTGCTGAAAGATGTAGAAGATGAAGATTTTGATGACGTTGAAATTAGTAAGCCAAGTACAAACTCCAGGTAACTTTCTAGAAAGTTTATTAAGCTTTATATCATTAGAGTACAAGCACTAAAAGCGTGCAATACTTTGCACTTATATTTAACACAATGTAGTGTTGATTAAACAATGGAAGACAATAGAATTAGCATAATTTAGCAATATTTTGTGGTAATTATGTTGCACAATATTTTAGTGTTTGCACAGCACTCTATTTATATCAATTTTGTTTAATACAGTTTCTATCAAGTTTATATGTAGATTATCTTATATTTTCTCTAATTTGTAGTTTAACTTCATTTTCAGTATTTATTTTATAATAGTATTATTATAAATACCAGTTGAGCTTGGAATGCCTAGAGGTTGATCTAAATTTGTTATGTTACAAAGCTACATGTATGTGGTCATGGTCATACTTGAATGTTGTTATTCATAAAATAAATTCTCGCATGCTTTATATGTTAGAATTTAATTTGCACTCAACATTAGTTCAAATATGAAACTCTTCAATAAACTTAGTCATTCCAAGCTGCACTGATAAGCGCAGTAGAGTATTATAAAAGAAGTCTAAATTAGTACATGTACCTTTTAAATTTGAATGAACTATTTATTATTATTATTTCTCATTAATTGCAGTGTCGCTATGGATACAAGCTATGCCTAATGTTGTTTAATTCACATTTTTTTGTTTTGTTTACAGTAACCTAAATATAGCCTCATCATCTACAATCCAAAAGCAACCTGAACCCAAATTTATACAAGAGGTAATCAATCATTGTTTAGACAATGACATTACCGATCCTGTGGAGATTCTCAGGATAGCACAGAGTAGGATTGTAACTGGGAGAGCACTGGAAATAAATGACCCGTCAACCTCTGATGAGGGACCAACCAACTTCATACTTGTCAAAAGAACAAATGTTTTCCATTCAGCCATAGAGGAGTTGGAAGTCATCCAAGATTTAAGGCTTACTCTTGAAGTTTCATTTCATGGCGAAGCTGCTAAAGATCTAGGTAATAATAAGAATAAATCTGTAAAGGGGCCCAGCTGTGCTCCTGCCCCAAAACATCTGCATCTTAAAATGCACATCAAAGCCTTTTAGTTTTGAAATTCAAAACAAAAGAATGTCTCAATCATTGTTTATGATTCTGCATTTCATTGCACCACCTTAATAGGCTAATAAGTTTAGTGCTTTCTGATGCAGGCATGGTTACCAAAATTCAGCTAGAGGGTCCAAAGATATGTCATTGCCAAAATGGCTTTTGGGATGAAAACTCTTAAATTTTTATAAGAAGCAAACATTTTACTCTCTGATCCTCGCTTACGTAAGCAACTATTGCTCACTCATTCCACGCTTAGTCTAAGTGTAAAACCGCTGCATTTAGGTCTTCCATGGTTATTTCATTTGAACAGCTTTTTGGGTCTTTTTATTTGCATTTATGCTAAATACTGAACAGAACTATGATTTATTTAGTCCTAGAAACTCTCCCTTTATATGTTTAGAAGATAAAATTTGCAATAATATGCTTCAAAAATGCATTTTTGATCTTGTTTTTGAAGGAAAGTCAATTGCATTTTCACTTCCGGCACAATGTTTTTTCACATGTTTCTCACTTTGCCAAGCATAAAACAAACAAAAAATGGCTGGGACTCTATATTTTTGGTACGATTTTTCAAAATAATGTTTTATTTCATTTAACATAATATGTCGTTTCAAAAAAAATCTCATTGTTAAAACTTAATGAAAATCGAGTTTTTGAAGATAAAGCGCTTTAAAAAGTGGCTGATTTTCCAACACACGAAGAGAACTAAAAATTCAATAATTCAGAACTAATTTAGTAACTCAGACATTGATTAGCAACAGGTGAGTTATTGGGATAGAGCGATTTTGTCACTCACTCACTGATCACTCACTCACTCAGTCACTTTCCATGGTTAACGTTTATTGGGCTCCCTGTGTTTCTAGATAATCTCGGTAGTCTTCACTTACTATACTATCACTCAACTTTTCTAAATTATGACAGCTGGGGAGTATTGACAAGAAATCGAAACCACAGTTTTGACCCCAAAGGTGATAGACAAAAGAAAACAAACTCATCTAACTGATGACGGATAAGATAACAAATCAAAACCACAGTTTGACCCCTAAGGTGACAGACAAAAAAAAAAAACTCTTCTAACATATTATTATTTAAAAAGGCTGAAAGGTTTACTTGTTTGTCTTGACTGTATTTAGCATAATGGTTGTAACTAGTTCTCTGATAAAACGTCTGAGTTTTGCTGCCATTGGCGGCTTCATTGTTCAGAAAATCAACTTGCAGCATATTAAAGGGTATGTTGTTGGGATAATTGATATTTCATGCGAGTAACAAATTTGTGAACTTAGGCAACTCGAGTTGAGAAAAAATGTCGCAAATTGTTGTGAGTATCCTTGCGAAAAGTGCCAGTTATTTCCAAAATGGGCCCTGGGACTCTACAATTTTTTTACAGATTTGAAATCTGCATTAAATTTACTGTGAGTTGGAAAAAATCTGGATTGCAAAAACCTATGGTAGGCAGTTGTCTTAATCAAATTGATGTATTAGAGAGATGTTTTCCTCTTCTTTTAGGTGGGCCCTTTGTCTGAGAGAGATCAATGACAAGCTTTTTGAGAAGGAAATTCAAGAGCACATGGGAGAAGAAAAGTGCTGGTATGGTGATGGCTCTTAGCATTCTACAAAATGGAAACCTTCAAAGCTTTACTTCAGAGGACATATTACAAGAATTATTCATCCAAGAAAAACCGTCCTACTGCATCAAGAACCTCAGAGAAGGCTTTGAAAAACTTGGCATTTATTCGCTTTGCCAGCCTCAATTTTGTCCAGAAAAAAAATTGGTGGATCTGCTTAAACCAGATTTTTCAGAGGTTGGCTCAAACACACATAAATTTGAAAATGAAGCCTACAGCTCATTTATGAAGTACATACGCAAAGTAGCAGCTGGTCGTAGGATGGGGTTACCCTCGAACATATTCTACAACTTTTCACCGGAACAGACCAAGAACCAGTCCTGGGATTTGAAGTAGAACCTTCAATTTTGTTCATTTGTGCATCAAATGAATGCAAGTGGTCATTCCTTCCATGTGCACATACTTGTACCAACAGGCTGGGGCTTCGCAGAGCTTCGCATGTTGATCTAAAGCTCTCCCCTGAGGATGATCTCTTTGATATGTACGACAGTGCATTTTCTAATGTTTACTTCGGGAAAATGTAAACAAGTTTGCACAAAATTGAACTGTTTTATATATTGTCCAACAACATTGTTTTTAAAGCATATTCTTTAACTCAATATTATTATTAAGCAATTATTGAATGAGGTTGAGTGGGATATGAAGAATTATTAGTTGGGCTGCCTGTGGCACCCGACTTCAGTTTTCTCTTTTCTCCTATGTGTCATGCGCTATATTGAACAACTAGATACTCTAGTGGCATGCACTCGATGGGCGTAAGAGCGGTAACCAAGTAGCCCATTGAGAAATGATAAAATGTATTAATGCAAAAAAAAAAACATTGTAACATTTGCCCACGAGCTGACAGACTTGACCTTTGAACCTGACCTTCAAGTGTCACACAACGATATAAGGCACAGATTTATCTATGTGATTGTAGCCCATCTTCATGCCATGGAGGGCGTCTAGTTAAGGTCATAGGTTTGTTATCTGCCGAAGCCGAAGGCCGAAGAGTTCGGCAGATAACACAACCCGAGACCTTAATAATTCTTCATATCCTACGGAAACCGAATTCAATAATTGTTTTATTATTTTTTGAAAATAGTTCACCAAAAATTGCAAAAACACAAAATCGTGTGCTGGCAGCGGCGCAAGAGTTGTTTAATTACTTTGGGAAAGCTGCATGAATTGATTCATGATTCGCAAAATGACGTCAAAACATCAAATAATTCTTATGAAAGCTAACTACCGAGTTACAACTCTAAATTTAGGCAGGTAGTCGAAAGATATGGCAATTTGACTCAAAGCTTTTAGCTAATCAAAACACTCAAGCTATTTTCAAAAAATTATAATAAAGTACTTTGTTTGTTACAGTTTTATATTTCTGTGTTCTGGCAAAACTTGTTAATTCTATAGTCAAACACATGATACATTGATTTCCTTTTAATTCAAAATTTCTTGTTTTAACAAATTAAGCTGTGCCAAGAATATAATGATTTACAATCATGTTTTAATTTACGAGATGTTAACCATAAGATACCTTTTGTCTTATATTAAAAATGCTTTGTTTGTAAAAATGTGCTCTGTTGATATTTAATTTGCTACAATCCTTGCTTTATTACTCAATGGGCTACCTGTGGTAACCAGGAGAGTTAAAAATTCAGTTGTGTTTTTCTCAATTTTCTGCTAAAGAGGGTGACTTTCGCACAGGGAGCCCGGCTTACGGATATTAGAGACCTTAAGATTGGCGTTTAAAACAAACCTCGAACCTCAAACCGCTAATTTCATATTGTATTTTCAAGAAAAATGTCATCTTTGCGGACAGGGAAATGAGATCTTTAAACTAAAACACAAAGTAAGTATTTACACGAATTATGGCTGTTTTAACTGGTAGAACCTTCCTTTAAATGGGATTTCAAATTTGCAGTTTGCGGTTAGAGGTTTGTCGTAATCAACAATCTTAAGGTCTCTATTATCTACTATATCAATGCCCCCAAAGTATTTTTTACCTACTTTACTTGTACTGTCTTGTCATGTGGGGTGATACAAGGCTAAGTATGTGTCATGTCATGATGTGCATGAAATTTGATTATGCATGAGCAGAAAGATCCTGAGGTCATGAGAGGGTCACATGTGTTATGCATGTGTATGGGCCGTCAGAGGGGGGGGGGGTGGAGTGTGATAAGATTGATTTGAAGGTTTCATTGTTTTTAACAATTAAGCTCTTGAGGTTGACATTGTAGGTTGAAAGCCTCAGGAAGTTTTTCAATCAGATTCTAAGGTTAAAGTATCATTAATTTATCATTATTCTAATGAAATTATTATGAAACTAACCAACAATAACAACTTAGACAATGTTGGTATAGACCCCTTGCACTGACGTCGTTCTGGGGGTCAAAACAAAAGAAAGTCCGATCTCCAGAGAATTGAAAACTTTTCTTATTTAAATTATCTCATTGTTTTGACCCCCAGGTGTGACGTCACATGCAAGGGGTCTATAAATATAAGTAAGGAATAGAATGGTTCAATCTTATACCCAAAGTTGATTTAAACTATGAGATTCTATTGTGAAGGTGCTACAGTCATCTTAGTTATGAGAGACAGAGCTTCTGTATATATGTCCACTCCCATTTGTGATGATGATTTAAGTGGATCTATTCTTTCAAGAACTCTTGTGGTAATGTTACTACCATTTTCTATCAAATAGGATTTCACAACAACATTGTTGTCTGTATCATCAAAAGGGGATGGGCCATTGGGATCATCACCATACCATTCAAAAGAATCTGGATCGTCGTCTAGAAAGCCATTGGCTAGAGGGTTATTCTCATCCATCATACCATTCATCCACATTTGATTTGGGGTCCAGTTTTTTTTCAGTTCGTATATTGTGATTATTGAATGCTTTCCAGTACTCATGCAGGTTGTAACTTATCCTACTAGGGTAGAAATACAAAGTTGGAGAGCAACATATGGATGGGATTATTCAGGTTTTATGCAGTCCCAGAGTCTTCAATACCATAGAATATGTAATAATACAAATGCAAGACACCACGAAAGACTTCCTCCACAAACGTTCTACTTCTCTGATTTCCTTGTGGAAGGATCCAGCAATAAAACTGCCTCTGTTTTCTCCTCTTGCTTCAATCATGGCATCGCATACCAGGACATTCTCTACCCCTCTATCAACCCTGATACGAGAAGGCCATAAACCACCATCACTCTCTATGGCTTCAATGAAGTGATGTAGGACAGTGGCAGCCAGATTGTTTGTAGCAATTTTTAGGAATATGATTCTTCTTGAAAAGCCATCGATGCAGCCGTGCACTACAAATCCCCAGCGAATCAACGAGTGATGCCCATCTAAATGCCACAGGGAATTGGGCCATGGGACATAATATTTTCTAAGACAAACTACGATACCCCATCGGAGTGCAGTATTTAAAGGGTCTACTCTTGTCAAACATTCTCGAATTCTATGCCTTTGAACTCGCAAGCCAAGAGAACGCACATAGCCAGAAATATATGTTTGTCCTGCAGTTGACCCATGACGATCTATGTAATCTCGTATGATGCCATCCAAGTCTTTATTAGAAATTGGGCTGAACTTTGTGAGCTCCTGTAAGTCAAATTCTCTCACTCTTCTATAAATTGTCCACCCCAAGCATAGCTGCGATTTTCTGACAAGAAAATCCTAAACCAAGGTTTTCCAGCATCTCCACGGGAATCTCAAATGATGGCCTCCCTGGGAGTCTTTTATGAGCTGTCGTACGTTTTTGGCAACTAATATATGTTGTTTTACGTTCCATACAGACAAGCTGGTTCTGCAGACAAGTAAGAACATCAAAGAATGCATTACCCAATGCTTTCCATGCCTTCTCTTCTGATGGATCTGAAGCTGTATCATGCAACTTTCTTATCAGACCTATTGTCTGATCGAGCGTGCAAATACATAACTGCAAGCTATCACCATCGACTCTTTCCTCGTTTACTGTTCTTTCGATACGGTCTAGTACAGAATTTAAGAACTTTGGGAGATCTTCTTCAGGAGAAAACTCAATATCGCTCTGGTTTGCAGCAGCCATTTTGTTTTACATCCGCAGTTTTGACGGTCAGCAGTGGTTTGGAAAGCACAGGGAGACCAAGCTCGCTATTGAATGAACGTGTTGAACATTGAATGATCATACATTGAACATTGAATGATCATGTTTAAAATAGAACGATCGTATTGAGCATTGAATGATCGTGCTGAAGTTTGAATGATCATACATTGAACATTGAATGATCGTATTGAACATTGAATAATCGTATTGAACATTGAATATGTGATTGAATGATAGTATTGAACATTAAATGATTGTGTTGAACATTGAATGGTATGTTAAAGTTGAATATTGAATGATGAATTTGAACATTGAATAGGGTGTATTGAATATTGCTACAATCGGCTTGCCATAGTAGAGCGTGAGAAACTTCAAGGGTTAATCAGAGATTGGGTGTTTACTAGAAACACCCCAACAAGATTGCTTGAACTAACCATCGAACCAACAGAAAACAGACAGAGAGTCCCGGGATGGACTGGCTTTCATGCTATTGTCACCATGCATGATTCGTTGCCATGCCGCATAGGTTTCCTATCTATGATACCCGCACCAGTAAAATAACCAAATACAGTGTTCACCTGTTTGAAGAGCCTTGAACGTTTCGAGAAATTTTACGCCAAGAAAATGCTGTCGTCACTTTTGACGAAGGCATTTATTGTGAAGCAAGTGAATTCAGTGGGCAGTTTCACCAGCGTTAGACAATATGATCATCCAAATGGGAGACTTTCATCGAGCAAAGAATTTTATTGGTCTTGTTGGTAAACGTATGACAGAATCAGGCATTGAGGATCTTTGGATTGAAAGTGATGTTTGTGGAAGTGGTGTGGCAGCAAAGATCATAAGTGGAACTCACTATAATCGAGCAGTAAGAGCTCATAAACTGACTCTTGAAGCATTGGAAAGGCTACAGTGGCAATCATTCTTAGAATGGCTAGATGAATGCCAAGAAATTGATGAGGCAGCTGTGAATTGTATCAAGGAGAAAAAACAAAATTTGCTTCATGCATTCCAGCTAGGACACAGATCTGTACTACAGCATCGCAGCAAAATTCGACAGCAAGTAGTGGAGCATGGTAATTTACTAATCGAGAAGTTTAACCCCTTGTATAAACAATATAAGGAACATGGTTGTCAGTGCTCTGCATTGTTTCCATTTTGGAATGAAGACAGAGATTCTAACTGGCTTTTGCATCTTGAAACATTTATTGATATGCTCCCTTATGACCGAGCATTCGACCATTCAAACTACTTCTGTTGGGGAACTGTGTACATTACAGATATGAAAAGGCTGCCAGAAGTCGCACCGACTGTGTACAGAGAATTAACGGCAAATAGAGCCCACGCTGTCTCCACGTTGTCTTTACAATCATCATTCAATTCTGTCTCTCCAGACTTGGCACTGGAACAAACCATGAACAGAGATTCAAAAACAAAAGGAGGAATCGTTGGGGTTAGTGGAATGGAAGAAACAAGAGATAAATGGGTGCTCTCAGCTCATATGATGGCATCTGCAACAACTGCTTTAAAAGTCATGAGTGGGATGTCAACAGCTTCAAACATTCAAAAAGAACTGGGAATGGAAAGAATGGAAAGAGATGAAAAAGATGTACTGAATATCATCAAATGCATTAACACAAAGATGGTGAATCCTTTTGATATCAGTCAGTTTGAAGAAGAGAAGATGCCTCTCATCAATATTGCCACTGGAACAGTTGCAACATCCGAAGTCAGTGAATCCTTGCTTACAGCCAAGAGCCAAGGTCAAAAGGCAATGGACGACTTTGTCCAAGACAGATTAGTATCTGGTAAGAATGACTTCTGGAGCCCTTTGAATAAAATGAAGATAAAAACCTTTCAAAGTCTGAGCAAACCCATCAAAATCACATAGGCAGGTGTATAGTAGGCTTTTTGTGGTATCAAAGGATCGCGATATAGATTTACAAGAAGTGCAGTTGTATGAACTTGCACCAGTGCCACTCTCACTAGCAAATATGGATGGTTCCCTGAGAAAACTCAACAAGAGTACTCTTCTGAAAGAACTTGATATGGATAATCTTGCCCAAAGCACACTTCCTGTTGGCAATTGTGATCAAGCAGCATACATAGTTGATCTCTTAGCAGTAATCCAGATGCTGTCTAAGGGAAAGATGTCGACATTTGGAGAGTTGTCGGACACAATTGCAGCAATTGTTATGGCTAAATTTAATTTTGCAAATCACGTCCATGTTGTTCCAGATCGTTATGATGTGTTAGATTCAATCAAGGCAGGAGAAAGATCCAGAAGGTCACAGTCAAGAGCAATAGAGATCCTGATTCAGAGCCGAGATACAAAGCTGCCAGCTTGTCTTAAACGTTATCTCTCCAGTGGAAAAAACAAATCCAACCTTTTATCTTTCCTTACATCTGGCTGGTGCGAGAAACTTCCCGTGCAGCTCAAGGATGGTCAAACACTGTTCTTGGCATTACAAGATGGCTCAGCAGTTAAAGTCATGAATACATTGATTGAAAATGACATCCCTCTACTCCATTGTGATTATGAGGAAGCTGACAGTCGGATAATTGTGCACTGCGAGTATTTTGCAAACCACACACCAGACAACACCAACGCTTCAAAGAGGATTATCATCTTTTCACCATGCTGGCATCATTTCATGCAGTTAGAGGTCAAAGAACTTTGGTTCCATACAGGGACCGGAAGAAACAGGAAATTTATTCCTGTCCATAGCTCAGTTCAAAGAGTAGGTGTAGATATATGCAAGCTTCTACCTGCCATGCATGTGTTAACAGGATGTGATTCTACAAGTAACCTTCACAGCATTGGCAAGAAAGGAGCCTTTTCTGTTCTAAAGAAAAATAAAGATGCCCTTGGTGGACTGACAGAACTTGGTACCCAATGCACTGCAATTGACGACAAAACCATAAAAGCTTGTTTTACATTCATTGGCCTTTTGTATGGAGAAGCCACCTCCAAGCTGAATTAGCTCAGGTACACACTTTTCACAAAGAAACACTTGGACAGCAGCAAACACCCACCGGCTGAAGATAGTGCACTTCATCATGTCAATAGAGCTAACTACCAGTGTTACATATGCAAACATGCCCGAGAAAGATACCTTTCATTGCCGTCACCTGTTGGAAATGGATGGACCAAGGATGAAATGGAAAATCTTGTGCCCAAGTTGATGGCCAATGATCCTGCTCCAAAAAGCCTGCTTGAACTTGTTGTATGCAGATGTAAGAAAGGCTGCCATGGAAGATGTAGTTGTCGTAAAGTTGGACTGTCTTGTACACTTGCTTGCACCTGTAACAATGAGTGTGACAACGATCCCATTGAAGATGAAGAGGAAGGAGAATAAGCTCAAAAACAGTTGAAAAACTCTATATGTATTTTATCCACACAAAACTTTTGGCTAGAAAAAATGTATTTTGTAAATAATTTATGTAAAAAAAAACGTTTAGAATATCTCAGTACATGTAAAAGCCAGCCCACCATGTTGGATTTGATGACGTCATAAGCAACCTCGTTCCCAGGCTCTCCCTTCTCGCTTTTTTTTTCAAAATGGCGGGTGCTCGAAGGGAAGACCCTGGTGTTGGCTGGATTGTCACGTGATAAATCTCCAAAAATCTTGGAGATTTTGATCACGTGATCACAAAAACAAAATGGCTGTCTGTGATAATTTACAATGATAAACATTCGGGTTGTTCTGAATACTACAATTTCATTTGGACTTGTAAACTTGGAGTTACTACAAAATATACTACTGGATGCTCGCCGTTGCTTATTTACTTGGATATTTGACCAGTAAAAGGTTAGTTTTCAGCTTAATACTGGCTGGCTTCTCAACAAGAGCGAAACAAAAAATTCTCACTTCGCTCTTTTTATAGGGAAGAAGCTTAGTAGAAAAATATCTAATGCTAGAAAGTTGTTTTCAATTTACATACATGTACCTCTTGTATTTTTACATTCCCATTGAGATTTGTTTTTTGTGCTTTTCCAGCCAGGAGTGAAACTCAGCCATGTCAACACCAACCAAAGGCGACATTTCAATATCAGTGAAGTTTCAGTGGCTCCTTTTTGGTGTAATATGAAAAGGACGCAGTTTTCTAAGCTTTCTGAGTTTTTTCTAAGTTTTCTAAGCAAAATTTCATCTTCCTTTGAACTTCTGGTTGAATGCTTCTATGAATTTTTGTGGAGGCTGGAACTCTTGTCAAACTTGGAAACAATCTGTTGAACTCCAGCAGCTGCTTTGGAAGCTCTAAGAATTGCCTTCTTTGTTTTATTGGCACCCATGCTTTTGACAACATTTTTGCATGTTCGATTGCAAATTTCCTGTGCAGTATCACATTCAATGTTTTTGCCTTGGTTACAGAAAATGTTGCAGCACTTAGTTCAAATTCAATTCTGTATAAAGCATTTTTAATTTTTCCACTCAAGGATCTGTTTGAATAATAATTCATTGCTGCTTCCATATATTTTCACTTTGAATTGAATTGAATTGAATTGTTCTTTATAGCTCTTTATATTTTACAGTTTTTTACAGTTATGATATAATGAATAAGAAAGAAAATTAAAAAAATAGGTAATAAGTTTTTAAATTACAATTCTTTCTATGAGTTTAGAGCCCAGGGGCTAAATTAACTGGGAAGTTTTCTTGTTAGCCCCTAGTCTTTATATTTTGATAACATAAAACAGGAAAAGGAATTAAACAGAAAGGTTTAACATCAAGCTATATTGATAAGAAAAAAAAAAGAGAAGAAAAGAGCAGTACTGAGAGTGTTCAATTCAGTGTTCTAGTTGTTTACTGAGCAAATACATTTTTACTTTTTTATTAAATGAAAATGTATTTAATAGTTTGAGTTTTGTTGGAATGTTAGACCAAATGTCAATTGCTATGAAAGAAATTGTTTGTTTGCCTATGTTAGTTTTCACGCGTGATTTATAAAGATTTTCGTTACTTGCATATCTGGTGTTGTAGTTATGTACACTCCTAGCATATTTGAACATGTCTTTGAAAATGTCTGGTAATATGCCATTATGCCAGGAGTGCATAAATTTTAAGACGTGCAATTGAAATACATTTTGTACTGTTAAAATATCTAATAAGTTTAGGAGCAGTTTTGCACTTTCTGTTTCTTTCCCATAGAGGGTAGCAAAGAAAATCATTCTAGCTATATGGTTTTGTTTGGTTTGGACCTTCTGAATATTTGTTAATTGTATGTGCTAACCCATGCAAATAGCTTACAAGAATCTTATTGCATCAAACACAAATTAAGCCATTTAGAGTAAACATTATGAAGGCTCCCTATGAAAATGACTAAAGTGACTTTTTTGATTTTTGTGGTTATTGGCTGTAAGCCATAACCACTATGTCATCGAGTGTGTAAGTAAGTCAGTTACTTTCCGTGAAGCGTTCAGCTTTTACGAACTGAGAACGGAAATATGTTGTTCACCTCTTGACATATTTTACGCAATTTTTTATTTCGCTTTGATTTTATATCTGGTTTAATATTACTATTTGAGTGAAAAGTAAGGCATTTTTCAATAAATTTGTGTTTTTTGGGGGTTATGGAATGTCTACAAGACTTCGACAAACAAACTACGAACTCGAGCTACAGTTCTGGTCACGCTTGTCTCCATTTTCGTGACGGCTTGACAACTTGAACTTGGTAACATGTGGTAAGTAAACGATGTTTGTTCCTTATTTTTTAACAATTCGTTTTTCTGTTATTGGACTGGAATTTGAGTGTCCTATAATGTGTTAGGAGTTTGTTTTTAAGGAATCGTTCAGGATTTGGCGTGGTTTGCAAAGATTTTGAGCGTGAAAGTCGGTCGTAAACACGGGGTTTGTTTTACAACGATTGAGCTCTGCTGTCACTTTATGTATAAAATGTCGTGTGGATTTCATTTGCATTTATGTCTTTACTTTCGCTTTGGATTTCTTTGGAAAAGTCTTTGGTATTCTCGACGTTATTTGGCTTTGTTGTAATAATAATAATAATAATAATGTATTTGCTTGGTACGCATCTAAAAATCTTGATGCGTTTACAAAAACTACTTATATATATATATACATATTTAAAAAAGAATGTAAATTATAATTTAAAGAAATGTTTCAATTAAATGAATTATGAATATGTTTCTTTAAAGAAAAATGTTTTGAGTCTGGTTTTAAATATTTCAACTGATGCAGAGATTCTAATATTTTCCGGTATGGAGTTCCAGAGTGTTGCGGCTGCGTAGCAGAAGGTACGCTGGCCATAAGTAACTGTATTTATCTTTGGAACATTAAGCAGTAACTTGTCAGACGATCGAAGAGAGCGGGTAGGTCGACGAACATCTATAAGTGCATATAAGTAATCAGGTGCCAGGCCATTCAAGGACTTGTATACCAGTAACAAAATCTTAAATTTAATTCTACACTCGATGGGTAACCAGTGTAGATTACGTAGTGCATCAGATATATGTTCATATTTCTTAATTCCTGTAATCAGTCGTGCGGCAGAGTTCATTGTTCTCTGTAATTTGTCTAAGTCAGAACGGGTAGCTCCATATAGCAGACTGTTAGCGTAGTCTAAGCGAGATAACACTAGTGCATGGACCAGTTTCTTTAAACTTTCTTGAGAGACAAGTGTCATTAATATGGGGTGTTATGTTCATATGTTTGTCCAGAATCACTCCGAGGTCTCGTACCTGTTCAGATGGTTTTATGGTAGTATTATCAGATATCAGGAACTGAAGAGGAGGACTATGATTTTTAATGAAGCGTGATGTAAGATGCATTACTTCTGTTTTTGTTGGGTTACATAGGAGGAAGTTGTCTGTATTCCATTTGATGATATCTTCTACACAGCTGCTAAGCCTGTCCAGTTCTGATGACGGCTTTTTTGGGTTAATGGCTATGTATAGTTGTGTATCATCGGCATAAAACATACAATCCAAGCCATGACTAGAGATGACATCTTGTAAAGGAGCCATATACAATACAAACAAGTGGCCCAAGTATCGACCCCTGCGGCACACCAAATTCTAGTTGTCTCAAGGAAGATGCAACCTCACCGATGACAACTTTTTGAGAGCGATTTGTAAGATACGATCGAAACCATTGCAATACACTTCCAGTAAAACCAAAGTAGGACTTCAGGCGGAACAGCAGGATTGAGTGATCAAGGGTATCGAACGCCGCCGAGAGATCGAGTAAAACAAGTATCACATCAGAGTGGTCATCAATAGCTCTTAAGATATCATTAGTGACTTTGATCATAGCCGTTTCAGTGGAGTGGTACTGGCGGTAAGCTGATTGTAGTGTAGGGAACAGCTTGGCATCTCGTAGGTAAGCATGTACTTGGCTTGCAACGACTTTTTCAATCACTTTACTTACGAAGGCTATATTAGCAATAGGTCGATAGTTTGAGTATAGATTTTTGTCAAGATCGTTCTTTTTAAGCTTTGGTTTGACCTGCGAGATCTTCAGCCGGTTCGGGAAAGTACCACGGGACAGAGATGATCTTATTATAGTTTGTATAGCGGGTAGTAGTAAATTAAGATGGTCCTTAACCACATGAGTCGGTATAGGGTCAAGAGAACAGGTTTTCGATAACATGCCCCTGATGACTTTCTCAGTTGCATTATCGTCAGGCAGATTGAACTCACTGAGTTGAGTAGATGGCAAGATTGAGGACATGGCACCTTTAGTTTGACTAACTGGGTGTAGCTTTTCGATTTCATTACGTATACATCGGATCTTGTTGATGAAGTACGCATTAAATTCATTGGCGAGAATTTCTTGGGAGTTATGTGTTGGCAGTATGTTTTTGCTGGTCTTGAACAGGCTGTTAACAAGGCAGAACAGTTTGTTGCGATCTGCTCCCTCGATCTTGTTTTTGTAATATGATGTTTTGCAGTTCTCTAGCAATCTATTGTAGTGTTCACATGCCTCGATGTATATCTGTTTGTAAACTGTAAGTTTCGTCTTTCTGTATTTCCGCTCAGCTCTACGCTTCTCTCTCTTGGCTTCACGTAGGTCTTCATTGTACCAAGGGGCCCATGGACGATGGTTCACCAGTCTAGTTTGAACCGGAGCAAGCTTGTCGTAGATGTCCTTTAAAGTCGAATTATAGATATCGACCATTTCGTCGGTGTCCGTTTTAATTGAGGGGTCTTGATTAGCTAATGATTCTTTCAGGGTGGCTGTAAGTACCTCACTGTTAAGTTGCTTGGTAGATCTGAACGTGAGGAGTATTTTAGAAAGTGGTGGTCGTGGACAGTTCAGTTTACATGTCACTACTTGATGGTCGGAAAAGACGTCATTGAGTATGCGTACATCGGTGACCAAGTTGCTGTTTTGTTGTGTTATAATTAGGTCTAATGTATGGCCTTTCCGGTGCGTAGGACCCAGTACATGTTGAGATAGATTGGCAGAGTCAAGTATGTCCATGAATTTAATGGTATCACAGTTTGTGGTGTCATCAAGATGAAAATTGAAGTCACCGGCAATGAGGAGTGGCTGTTCATGCTGCGACATTAGTTCCAATAAATCGCGGAATTCAGTGAAGAACATAGATGTTGTTAGTTTATTTTTCTTCGATGGTGGAGGCCTGTAGATAACGATAAGGTGCGTGTTGAATTTGCCTGACACACCATTTAGATTAATGTGCTCAAATGATTTGAAAACATTGTCCGAGATCCTTGTGATGTTAAGTTGTTTTGAGTAAAACACACCAACACCACCACCCTTGCCACTTTCCCTTTGGACATGTATGAATGAATAGGTCTTGAGCGTATTTAAAATTTCTGTAATGCTGCTGTCATCGATATTTTTACCAAGCCAACTTTCAGTAATTGCAAGGATTTCCAGTTTATTAGATTGTATAATATCACACACTATGGCAGCTTTCTTTGCGATTGACCGAGCGTTCCAGACAGCAAATCGTAATTTCATTTCTTTTTGTCGACAGATATCAATTTGCTTAAGATTGTTTACATTTCTTGCATTGTGCGATGATCGTTCACTTGCGCCAACCAAGTTGGAGGAACCAGCGTGACGGTTTGTACAATGTCGAGGATCAACTTTTGTGCGTCGAGTTATTCTCACAGGAATAATGTTATTGTGTTTAACGACATTAGTATTCATGATCGACGAAGTTGAAGTTGAATTTTTTGCATAATGAAAATTTTGAATATTGCTGTAAGCGTTGATAAATAAATCCAGTAGGTCCGGTTGTTGAGTAATATATAAAGAGTTAACATTTCTGTAGGCAGTGATAAATAAATCCATGTGTTCTGTAGATAGATGCTCCATAGGTAGCGAAGAATTGACTGTCGATTGATGAAGGCTAATGTTGTTCTTCGGTGAAAACTCACTCGGCCAGTTTAAACTTTGATCACTTGTGTAGTTATTTCGATGTTTACCAGCTTGATGTCGATTATATGTAGTGCTGGTTGGTCCTGGGTTACTATGTACATCACAGCAAACCGCAAAGTAGATGGACACGGTTACATGAGAGTCAAATGGCAGACTAACAACACAAGGGCCGTGCTTAGTTTGTTTGATAATTTCGTGCTTAAGGCAGCTTGAACGACGACTGAAAACTTTCAAATTTGTAGAGTGTGGTAGTATAAAATCTCCTGATGAGTTAGGTGTTATTTCTGGACAAGTGGAAAGCATAGAATACAAAAATATCCAGAGAGCGATGAGAGTACGTCTTCCCACCATTGTCATTGTCATTTGTTGTATATTTGAGTCAGTGAAACTGAGCCGGATTTCTTGACAGAAAAGCTGACTTGAAGACTTACGAGTTGATCTCGATTATTTGTCATCGGATTCTGAGTCAATTACAAGATTTTTAAAACCACTTCAGATTGTCAGAGGCTATTTATATTTTTCTGCCTATTGATTGTTTTTGGTCTCTCGACAAACCCAAAATGATCGACAAAAATCGAGTTATAGTTTATTTAAGCTTACTCATTAGAGATTACGGTAACTGAATTAGATTTATGGACTTCCAAAACATATTGTACTATTGACAAATGTTTTTCTCTTAATTTTTTGTTCCAGATTTTCCTGTTACCAAGACATTCCTAATGTAAAAATAACACTAATGCTATAACAATCAGTGTGAATAAACAATTTAATTCATGTTTGTTAATATATGCTTGTTATTTATGCAAGTTGATTGGATATATGTTTAACATTTTATCAAGTTTTATACAACAGTATAGTTATTACTGTCTATACATTAGTGGAGTGATTATATTTAACCTGTGAAAAAATTGTACACATACTGGTTATAAATAGACTGTCCTATTGTTTATTTTTTTTTTTTTCCAAAAAGTCAAACGCCATGGGGTTTGCCTTGGGGGGGGGGGGGGGGGAGGGGGGCCAGGGGCAATAATGGAAGGGACTGATACAGTATATGACTGGTTCAAATACTAAGACCAGTTATCCATATGTACTGAGAGTGATCATATATTAATGCAAACTAGGCCATAATTCTAATAATCTATGACAGTAGACACGGTGATGATTGTGAATAATATATGTTTGACTATACCAATAACCACATGCCCTCAGAGGGCTTTTATTTTCCAATGGTATAAAATGATATCAATTACCATTTCTGTGCCTAAAGTTCAATGTCTAGACATCCATCAAAAAGTCACTTAGGTCATTTTCACAGAGAACCCTTCATTTTGTAACATGATTTAAAAGTTGATGACTATATACACTCATAGCTTGGCTAGTTTATTAAATATTTAAGAACTGTGGAGGCTCAAACAAACAATAAGTAAATGAACTCCATAATCTTATCAGATCAGAATTAATGTTTTTACCAGTCTATTGTTCTTGCTGTGGATGAATTTAGTCACACTGTACATTGTATATTTTCAAATTACAATAAATACATAAGACTTATTGTTGCTGTTTGTGAATTGTAAGAATATATTACTTATTATTCAAAATCCTAGCTGTTCAAAAAAAGTTCAACAATTGTTTAAAACTAGACTATCCAAACTATCCATACACTGGTTGCTAGTGGTTTGATAACTTTGAAGATATCATTAGGAATATTAACTTAGAATAGGAATTCAAGTCAGCTGTTCAAACTATCGTCCTCCATCCCGAACGGTGCCAAAACGGGTCTAGCGCTTCTCACAAGTTTTGTGGCCTTTTTCCATCAAGCAAAGTATCCACTCTAAGCTTGCAAGTGCTTCCATATTCAAAATTAATAAACTCTTTGTAAAAAATCACCACTGATTCTCGTGCTTCCGTGCTCCATTTACATGGGGCAAAAATCCGCCATATTTGAAGGAAAGCTTCGTTAGCCAATCAGAATGGTTGTAAGAATTTTTATCAACAGCCAATCAAAACGCGTGACAATCCAGCCAACACCAGGGTCTTCCCTTCGTACGCCCGCCATTTTGAAAAAAAAAGCGAGAAGGGAGAGCCTGGGAACGAGGTTGCGTCATAAGTCATGTGACCTCAGTAACACAAGTCATCAAGTACTAGATCCAATCTACCACCTGTTCTAAAAGATTCAATTTGTTAGACAAAAAATGTCCCAAGTTAGAGTCAATAAACAATGACCTAAAAGACATCTCAATCAAATTAAACAAAAAATTAGACGCAGGGGGGAGGGGTGCTCTCAAGTGACATGGCCCACCTGGACAGCTCCACTGCCACCCAAAAATAATTCTTCAAGGATAAAGGAACAATGCTTGGTAGGTCAAAATTTGTTAGCCTGTGAAGTAAACGAACTCATCTTTTTACCCCCTTCCTCAGCATGGGCCCCCCGACTAGGAATGGACCATGTTTGGAAAAAGATTTTCATTTTGCAACAGATGGTCACTTGGTGAATTCTGGTGTGCAAAGAAATGTAAACAGGGATTCCAATCCAAAGCTTGTCTTGCCTTTGTATAGTACTGTACAGTACAGTAGTTAAGGCTCTAATGGGCTCACGCGAGATTTTATCAAGCATTTTTTCTGTAAATTCCACTTTGCATGTAGGCTGTTTTTTAGTTCTGAACACCAAAACAAAGGAAAAGGGGTTCACGGTCCTACTTTTAGAGCTATGATAGCTCGATAACAGTGCAGGTGTTTGTAATATGTAAAATAAAGCCTTCCACACGTACTCAAGCAAACAGAGTATCGTAAATAATCAATAAATCTTCAAATATTTCTAGGGAATGGTAAGTTTTACTGAACATTTCAGATCGAGCCTAGGGGAGGTACTACCCACCCCAACTTGGGTAAGGACCTCAAAACCCTGACCCTATCTCAGAACTAAAATTTCGATTTTTCATACCCTACCCCAAACTTAACCTAAGAATTGTACACACTATCCTAGATTAAACAGTTAGTGATTACTACATCGTGGTCATACTACATTTTGTTGACATGCAAAAAATGGTCATTCAATAGATTGAAATCAATATTTACTAACTTTAAATGGAATTTACATCGTTTCTGTGTCGACAGAAAGCGTAGCTTATTTCAGACTAAAACCGACCAAAACCTACCCTTACCCAGACTAAAACGACCAAATTGTAACCCTAACCCAGACAAAAACCATACCCTATCCCAGACAAAATGGCAACAAAAAAACCCTAACCCTACCCCAGACCTTAAAGCCAAAAAACCATACTCTATAGCGCGGCACATACCCGTATATAGAAAATATAAGGCGAGTACCCCCCCCCCACTCCCCCGCCCCCCCGGAGTTGAAATACAGTCGGGCATATACGGTAAACTTTTATAGCTTATAAGTTAAGCTTAATATACTTATAACGCCATCAGAAACTTACATGAAAGACGATTTTCTCTCTGAAGACTCTTTTAATAGGTATAGTAGTTACTAATACCAGCTTAATAATATAGTTAATGGTTCACTAAAGTTTTCGCGCCAAGTACGATCATGTGACCGTTCTTCTCCGATCAAACAAAATGGTTGACCAGTCTGCTGCACTTTTCAATGGTAAATGATCGTTTTCTAGGTTATGCCTTGTTCAGCAACGTACTAAAATTTCTTTGTGTTTTTATTAGCTGTATTTTTGACCAATCACAAAGGGGTGTCAAGGGGAAAATGCACCCATTGCAGTTGCGTAAAGTACCAGGCAAAATCGCACTCCAATGCATGCGACAACTGTCATTGCCCGTCGTCAAAACATGTAAGTACAAGAGGAAGTTCCTAGTAGATCTTTCCTATTTCTTTATCAAAACGTAAAAGTTCTCTAGGTTTTAATCAGTAGTGTTTAGTTTAGGGGTACAGATAAAAATTGAAATACCCAATTTTGAATAAACTCATAGGATTTTATAAAACTCTTTGAAGTCCAACTCATTGAAATTTATTCCAAATTGCACTCGAAACCACATGCTTTCCTATATAAATCATAAGCTTACATTGTAAGCTTATATGTTCTTACATCATGTATTTAGGCTTACAGTATTTTACTTTCTGTTAAAAAATGGTTGTCTTATCATATACATATATATCTTCCATTAATTATCTCTTGCATTTCTTAATACAGGAGGCACAAATGGGCTGTACTGGCTCAGAAAACTGTATTTGTCGAGAATATATTGCAATAGAAGGCACTAATGATTGTTACAACTGTGGCCATTTGCCTTCTGAGCACAAAGGTGTCAAGAGAGTAACTCTACGTGGTATATGTAAATTGATTCACATATATTTGATTTTCATTGTTTTTTTAATTTTCATTGTATTAATTAAATTAACAAATAGTAATTGACTGTGCTTCTGAATAGGTGGGTAAGCAAAGAAAGACAGCAAACCCCAAAGTGAGGCTTATTGACTGCATAAACATTAGGTTCTTAATAAATACATAACCATCATATTATCATGACTATTAATATTAATAATTTGTTTATGGTAGTTATCTTAAATTCCATTCCACCAACTAGGTTCTTTTGTAAAATTTACTAGAATCACACAAGAAAAAAGCATGAATTCTGTAGAGTATTTTTATCATATCGTAGGTGTTCTTTTTTGTATGAAATCATACTAATTTACATGGAAAACAACCCTATGTCTTCATTACAAATTGTCTCTGGCTATAGCAAATACTGTATGTTGGAGATATGAAAATCTAAAACAATTTTGGTGTCATTAGGCTGTAAATACTCATAGGTTTGTACTGAATGTCTTTTTGTAAAAAACCTTTTTGAAAAGTGTGAAGCAGAAAAAATTGAGATGCATGCAAATTAATTTATATTGATATGGGTATATATAGTCTCACAAAAAAGGTTGTTGGTTTTTCCAAAGAATGCTCTGTCAGGTGACTATATAATGCTGTGAAAGAAACCTGTTTCTCTTTCCTTTTGACAATATTCTGCATTCTAATTGTTTTTCCCTCAGGGTTGCAACTATTGGATGCAATTTTAAACCAAGACTTCTTCAATCAAACAAAAAATATGCATCATGTGACAGAGATATTGGAATAGTATTTTTTAAAACTGCCAACCTTGAGTATTGGAATTTTCTAAGATTCATAGATGTTTTATTAAATGAACATAAATACTTTTGTGTAACCAAGCTTGTAGATTCCTGTGTGGAATCTGTTCCACACTGTATATGTATTTGAACCTGGTTTACAATGTACTGAGTCACTGGGACTTCAATAGAGGACAGGGTCAAGATTTTATATCCAGTCAAATGCCACCACAATTTATAACAGTTTGATTTATTTGTTTTAAAAAACACAAGCTTGTTTACATTGAATGCTTTGTAGTTGCTAGCAATGTAGAACCACAAACTTAAGTGAACTTACTTGAATGTCAAAGAATGTTGGCTAGTAAACTTGGAATAGTCACTGTTGTGACCATGTTTTCTCAATTCAATGTGGCAAATTACTAGGACATGATTAACTATTGTATTGAAAAATCTTTTTAATTTTTGTCATGGGATATCTTGGAATAATTCAAAAATCAAAAAGAAAAGAAAACCTCTAGAGTTTTGTCACACTGAATTGGGAAAACATTATGACAAGAGTGTTTAGGCCTATATGCATGTATTGAAGCACTAACAACATTCAAGCTACCAGTGATTTATACTGCTAAACTATCATATATTTCTAGTCAATTAGCATATCATTTTAGTACATAATAGTTGACATAATTTGCAAAAGTTTTCCCTGTACAAAGTCAGATAATAATCACCAATGTACAATAGACAATTTGCATGCTAGCATAATTTATTTTTGCACCATGACAACTAGAGTGCTTTACTCTTAGGAAGCAATTCTAAGAATAAAATGTATGAAGTATTCTGGGACATGATGGCATGCAAAGTGCACGTTACATTTGTTACAAATTTTGAAAAAGAGAAAGAACTTTCATCTTATTCCATTAATTAATTTGGTACATATTTTTTCAAAGCTGATACAAAGTAAGTCTAAATTCAGCATGTGAGCTTTGCTAGTTTGATTGCAATAAAACTGTTGAGATTATGATAAATAGTGTTGCTATAAAATATCCATCACAAATGTGGAATGGTGTCACATAACATGGGTGTGCTCTATTCTCAGGTGAAAACATGAGATGCCCTAAAAATGAAATGTGGCAAAAACCCCTGATGAAATCACAATCAGGCAATAGACAGCTGTTTTTTTAAAAAAGTGTGCTGCAAATATTTGTTACATTTCACGGTTAAGTGTTTGTTTAATGAGAAAAAATGAGAAAGCAAAATGTTTTGCTTGACTGATATTCCCATTCAGTACCCAAGAAAATTACAACAGAACAAATGTAAAAACAGGCCAAAGTTGACATAATCTGGTTGTACAAGTAGGTTGTGTTGTCACGCACTGCTCTGAGTTTCGCATCATTTTGTGACAACTCTTCGATGACTGTCTCAAACATCTCGCTGGAAACTTTCATGTCACGTAATAGCTTCTGATGGTCAACCCTTCCTCCAGCGCCCATGTAAATGAGGTCAATCACATATATTTTCATGGTAGCAAGCTTTATACCAAATCCCTCTGCTATCTCATCGAAGGATTGACCTTGTTTCCAAAGGCCTAAGCATTCCCTCTTTTTGGGCGTACTGGCAGTCTTGCCATATATTTGTTGTAGATGAGTGATCTGAGAAGTCAAGAAACAGTTGAGAGCCAGTTAACTTTCATATACGATCGGATAGGAACCACTACGATACAAGCATGTTTGTAAAAATATTTAGATGACATAAACATCCACCTTGGAACTCACCGGGAGACCTTGAGAAACTCGCTTCGCGGGTTTTTCTGAATCATCTGTGCTTTCTCTGCCACGCCTGTAAGAATTACTAAAAATTGAAATTCACTAAGTTAAGTACTGGCCAGAATGCGGATTCCTAACTTATTATGGACAATAAGCATTTTTTTAACACTAAACAATGCGTCTCAAACTTGACATCACTGTCCGGCCTCAATCATGGATACCAATCAATTCTAAATTTCCCTATACACGTCAATTAGCTACTGTGCACATAGAATTACAATATACCTTGTTGAAGGATTCATCCTTATTTGATTCTTGTTGCAAAGAACGCTTCGATTTAGTCTGTGCCACATCTGGTGCTTGAACCAGTTGCAACTTGAGGCAGCATACAACTCCCAGGAACCAACATGCGACCGGGAATAGTATACGTGTCACGTTATCTGCAGCATAGCATTACATGCGTTTCTCGCATTCAACTCTAGTTTCTGCTGCTTTCTAGTTATATTGTTTGTAGACATGGAAACTACGTCCGTAATATGGCTTCATATATTCTCATTTCTTTCTGTGGGTGACCTAACAACAGTTGCACTGATTTGTCTACCCTGGTGGAATATGGTCTTTGGAAGGCAAGGGATCATGACCCGGAGAAAGGCTTTACATCAAGAATGTGACCAGATAGAAGGGATGGATTTGTCGGATATTCCCACAGCCGACAAACGTTTACCTTTATATATGTTTACTGGTTCACTCCTGAACCTTACTCTCAGCCATACTGATGTGTCCAGCAAACACCTAATTCAAATGCTGAAACATGCGGAAAACCTTGAGTATTTGGACATTTCGCACTGCCGCAAACTTGAAGAAACTGTCGTGTTCAGAGCCAAGAGAAGAAACTACTTTGCTTGTTTGAGGGAGATACCAAATTTTTCAGTGCTGTCAATAGGGTGTGTGGCGACATGTACTGGCATCGAACGCATTCTAGCACACGGGATGAGGATAAGTCCAGGATGAAATACTTTTCTTGAACAGTACCTTTGATGGTGTATCATCTGGTGAAACAATCATCGAGACGGAAAAGGAAGAGGGATTACCTTTGAATGTAGTTTACGTGTTTGAAAGAGAACTTTTTGATTAGAAAACAACACATTTGACTGTCTATTACAAATGTCACTGTTTAGGTGAACAAAAGACTTCTAGTCACTGTAGGCGAAATTTTCCTGTTACTGTTGTTGTTGTATTATTTTTTCATCATTATCGGTGTATATAATTGCCATTGTATAATTTGTTTTGAGGAACTTACAAATTACAAAAGATTGTTTCTTGTTTGCTTTGCTTCTTCACATTACCTTTACGGACCAATGGCATGACTGAACAGTTTGAAAATGTCAAGCGCTGAGAAAGACCACATGTCGACAGTTTATGTAAACCGATACAAATATAAGAACTTTCCCACATACAAAACTCCTCAAAATTAATAGGTAAACATGACAAACGGAGGATCAAATAATTGAAATTTGGAGTCTGGACATGGTTAGGAACAGCTGGACACTCGTCTCATCAGTTTGTCTCATGTACCATCAATTGCGGAGGTGAGGTTTGCTGCTTCCTGACTAGGCCTCCCTTAAGTGAGGGAAGGCTAAAAACAAACAAACGAAAATCAATCAATCAGTTCAAAGTTAGCTCAACCCGTTCCAACACGGTGATTCTAAGCCTGGGTTCTTCTTTTCTTTTTCTTTCCGTTAGTTAATCTTAGAACTCGGCAAAAAGGAGGAATTATTTTTAAGAAAATCCAGGAGTTTCCAGGATTTCCAGGAGGCATACAAACCCTGTAGACAGGCTCTTCCAGCAGTAAAACAATGTAAAGTGGAGCTTTTAACTCGAGATATACCTAGACACTTATAAGAGCTTCTGGATGAGCTGTTATTTCAGGGGCGGTAAGGGGGGGTCTCGGCACAATTCACGAGTTTCTAAAAACGGGTAGAACGTTTCACGAAAATTAATTTTTGGTTTTCACGATTCACGAAGTAAAAAACTTTCTCAAACCAAATTCTAACGCGTTTAATAATTGGAAACATGTTAAAATACCCTGCTTATTCATGTTTGTTACTGTATTTAGGTCAAAGAACAATTTATAACCACTTGGCAATTAATTTAAAATATTTTAGGATTTTTTACATACGGGATGAGACGCGAATATTTCTGCTGCTGCGAGTGATGGTTGAGCATGTAGAAAAGTCGTTTCATCGTCATCGTCATCGCTATCGAAAACAGTAGTCACGATTCACGTGGAAAAACAGCAATGTTTCACGATTATCGCAAAAAATACATTGATTTTCACGGGTCACGACCGTGGGCTGACGCACGATTCACGGCTTTTATTTTTCTCTGATCACGGTTCACGAAGAATTAAAAAGGGTCTTCACGGCTTCACGAGAAAACCCCTTACCGCCCCTGTTATTTTGAGCTTGATCTCCAATATTTTGAACAAATATCAAACTCTAAATGGAATACTTGAAACGAAGCTCCCATGATTCAGACTGTTTCATTTGAGATGGGAATCTACGAATTTCTTACCCTACATGTTGCTAAACGAACACACATAGAGGCATTGTGAATTTGCAGCTAGGATTATTCATGATAATTTATTTGGTTGTCTAGCTTCTTTTTTTTTTGATGAAAAGTTGACAGACCTTTCAGCCCAAACGCGGACCTTCTTCAGTGTCGCACGATTATAACGGTAAAAATTACCAAGCGTGAGATTTGTAAAAAAATTTACAAGTGTTTTATAAATGGATTCGATCGTTCCTTAATTTGTCATCAAGGTCTAAATACCAAGCTTCTAAAAAGAGCCTTTGATGAAAATCGCTCTCCTTGTCCACTTGTTCTAGTGTTTTTAAATTCCATGTCATGTCCTGTTCCGTTGAACGTGTTGAACGAGCATGTTGAACGATCTTACATGATGATTGGTTGTGTCATACTGCCCTCCTATGTTCAGCAATTCTTGTATACAAGATAAAATGATTGTGACTTTGTGTACTACGGTCAGACGGAAAGGTCTCTGCATACAAGCAGCGTTCCTCGAAAGGCAACAGGCTCTTCAAGACAAAGAATTGTGTTTGAAGCAAGAGTCGAGCGGTTTGAAATCGAGACACAAATAGCTATGGCAGACGCTGAAGAAAAGGCCTACAACGAAGAGATGGACTAGGATAAGAACGGTGAAAAATCGGAACAGGACGAGGAAGGCCAACAGTCGGAACTGGGCAAGAAACCATTGGAACTAGCGGAAGACAAGAATCAAGGAACCATCAAATATACAGAAACCAGCTGACACCAAGCTAAAGAAAGAAGACAAGGAGTCTCTCTTAAAAAGACAAACGCAGCAGATAGAAGATTTGCTGGTCCAGCAACGTCACACGCTCACCTTGACGTTACCGCAGCAGGGAAGTGCCCTCGTTCGACAGAGACCCTGTAGAATATTGCAACTCCTGTTAAAGCCTTTGAGAACATTATTGAGCTCAAGACTGAAAATGACAGCGCGAAATTGTACTATACTGTGCAATATACCAAGGGAGACGTGCAGGAATTTATGAGGAGTTGCTTATCGATGAGCCCGTCAGAATTCTACAAGGAAGCCCAAAAGTTGCTAAAGCAAAGGTATGGACAAAGCTACAAGATAGCGGCTTCCTATGTTTCCAAATTAACAGAAGGCCCACTGATAAAAACTGAAACGGGTGAAGCAAAGAGGAAAGACTCAAGTTTGTCAGTAACAAGGGATTGTGTGACAACTGCCTCAACTATGGTCATATGGCTAACTCCTGCACAAAGTCAAGCTTTTGTAAGGTTAATGGTTGTACTCAGAAACACTCTATGTTCCTGCACCTGAAGTGGAACTCTAACGAAGAAACACAACACAACAATCCGACAAGAAGCGGTGTAAATCGGTAAGCTACGCAAAGGAATGTTCGCAATGGTTTTGTCAGAACCAGTTGCCAGTTCACGAGAAGCAACAGCATTCCCTATAGTGCCAGCAAAGGTCAAAGCTCAAGGCTCCGATACAATTATCCAAACATATGCATTCCTCGATGGAGGATCAAGCACTACATTTTGTACTTGAAAAACTGAAAGACATGCTAAACGCAGAAGGAGATGGGTCAACCCTGAGGATTGTCCAATACACACCATCTGTCACGGATTGACAAAATAGTTTGTCGTTTTGACACAGAAGTTTACTTTTGAAACTTAGCTAAGGTTTTTAACATTGCTTTCCCCTCTGTAGACAGTTAAAGTTATACAACTCCTCCCTACTGAAGTGAGGTGTCGTCCAATGAAATGCAAATACATTCCTTGGGTCTTAGAAAAATTTCGATGCTTTTTCAGTCTGGAAAGCCCAGAAAGTGATGTCCGAAGGGCCTAGCTATAGACTCTAAAGCGACATTTCAATAGTATCCTTGTGGCACTTTGTTGTGTCGATCAATTACAAGTAAACAATTAGGACATGTTATATTCATTTGTCTTTTCAATTTGTCGGCAATGTGTAAAGCTGAAAGGATAAAACTTTAGTTGGATTAGGGCTTTAGATGACAAAGGGAAGAGAGAAAGTCACACCTGCACTTAATCATACAACTGAACACCAAAGGACGTGAAATATGTCGCTAATGTTCTTATGTACACGACTGTTCTAAGAGTACACGATATGATCAATAAAGTGCTATTAGTTATGCCAAAAATATATCCAGTCTCTTTTCATCAACTAGAGGGACACCTTGGATATTTTGTTTCACATCTTAACAATCTGTAAATATTTCGAAGGTTTTGCTTAGTTTATGTGTATTTTTTACAATTTTCTATCGAAAATTCACAAAGTCAAGATACAAGAGATGGTAAGTGGACTGTGTCTGCAATTGTCTTGCACTTGTCCGTAATAATTACGCGATAATTATGTAGCTCACGGTTTTTAAAGCAATTCGTTTTACATTCATTGGTCAGAGTTAATTCTCAGTACAAGTTCCTGGATTGTTGTCAGTTTGCTGCCTTTCCACACAGGATTTCATAAGGTAATTAAACAATATATTTGCTTGAGTAAGTAAGCTAAGAGTCTCACCAGGCTTTGGCTCAGTTGACTACATTCAGTGGTGAGATATATATAAGATAAAATTAGATCAAATCAATTCAAATCAAAGCAAGTAAGATATGATATAATAAAATATAATAAGAAATGAATAAATGGCGTATCATATTCTATGTAACTTAAAGTAAGTTTTGAATTAGCTGACTAGGAATGAAGATATGTTGCATTTGTGAAAAAGACTTAAACGATGGCCAGCCTATTGCTGTTCTAACTGAAAAGGGCACAGAAACCATAAATAGATTAAGTGAGATTAAGTGGGAGGGAAGATTAAAGCCGAGAGTGGAAAGAGTGTTCATCAAAAATGCAGAAAAGACTTTTGCAGGCGAAAAAATTCAGCTTCATCAATATTAACTCAAGAAGAGGGATCTACAGTAAGTCTCAGATCAAAAACTCCCACCTTTAATTCTAAAGATCATTGCTTTTTTTGTGGTCATCACGCAAAATATGAAGGGAAGAAAAAAGGATATGATGTCACTCCTGAACAGTGGATTTTCAAGAATCCATTACAAAGTGTTGTGACGAGAGAAAAGATGACTGGTCTAAAGATGTCCTATGTAGACTTGAATATCTTCGTGATTTTCATGCCGCAGACGCTGTATACCATCAAGCATGCAGCGTTAATTTCCGTACAGGAAAGCAAATTCCTAAAGAATACTATAGTGACACTAGTGGTATTGAAACGAAAAGAGCACGACAAGGATGACCAGCAGACAATGGTATTATATAAATAGTTGAATGGCCTGTTTAGCCCTAATGGTTACCCCATTTAGCTGGCATTGATGTATTAGAATATTAATATTAAGTTATATATTTCTGTACAAATTATTAAAATATGAAGTGAAAATAAAAACCATTTATATTACCACATAATATTCACTTGAACACCATTTTATAGTTTATTTTGGAATGTCTCTTACTAGTAGTAACATCCATATTCATATATTTCCGTTTTTCAATTACATAACTGCATGAACAGTTTAGACGGGTACCATATTATTTTTTGCATGAAATGTGAATGGCTACATTATTTTGATGCATAACGTTATTTGAGGTCTAAAATATTTTTGTATCCACATGAAGCAACTTTTGATTTTTTTGTAAATTTGAATTCAAACCAATTTTTTAAATTATCCATGACACTTGAAAAGACCAAACATTTTTATGTGATCGTTCATATTGCAAAGAGGTATTTAGTGAGACCCTGAATGATCTCACATTTAACCACAAAAAGTTTCCAAAACATCTAAGGTATAACTGGAATTTTCATTTCAACAATAAGTTTACCATTCAGTTTTTACTTTCTATGCATAAGTTGTACTGTATTGTAGTTTAATTTCATAAATTTGCAAATTGTACAATGTTCTAGTTACCTAACTTAAAGTCCTTATCAGCCAATTTTTAGATTTTCAAACTCATTTCCTTTAAGAGAGCTTAATGAAGATCTTTTTATCTTTTGTTTTTCCTTACCTTGTATTTTCTGAGATATAAAGGTTTCAAATATCAAAATGCAAATATGATGACGTAAAAGGAGTAATAATTTATTATATAAAAACAAAATAATTTGTAGTACTTGAATTTATCCTTTTTGTTGTAACTCATTTGACAAAGCCCATTATTTAGTGAAAAACCTGGCTCTCAAATTGAGGTCTTCTATTTGTAAAAAAACAATGAATAGTTTGAGTGTTTCCTGCTCTATAGTAATCAAATTTGTATTTTGACATTTGAAACCTACATATCTCAGAAAATACAAGGTAAAGTACACCCAGATTAAAAGATATTCATCATTTTCATTGTTAAAATTCCCCGCGAAATGCATTCAAACTCTGTTCAATTGACCTGTCTCTCTTGGGACCATTTGTTTAGAATACCTCGCATTGCCATGACTTCTTTTACGCGTATTTAAGGAAACAAAGATCCAGTTTTAGGGCTTTTTCCTCGTAGTTAAACTAAGGACGCATTGAAGGTCTCCTCTCCGTTTGATTCCTCGTCGCCGAAGATACTTTATTACTCGACTCAGCGATCCTGTTTCCATAGAATGGCTCAAAATCCAGATCCCCAGCAACTTGCTGCATTACAGCAGCAGCACAATCCTCCTGTGAATGCCGCAGATCCTCCACAAGGTCAAGTTCAACCAGCTCAACCAGCAGGAAACCAAGATGACAATGCTCCCAACGAGGTACTGAAACGATCTTTCTCGTGTGTTTGTATATTGTTCTTAGATTCATTTGCTCTATTATCCCTTTCTTGTTTAGCTAATTTTTTGCTTTTCTTGGGGTTTATTTTGCAATG
This sequence comes from Telmatactis stephensoni, assembly GCA_029948255.1. NCBI lineage: Eukaryota > Metazoa > Cnidaria > Anthozoa > Actiniaria > Isophelliidae > Telmatactis > Telmatactis stephensoni. Next base: position 405,288 of record JALIZF010001605.1, on the reverse strand, counting down.
CTTCTTGTAAATCCTTGTAATTTGAATCAATTTCGCGCGGTTAACGTCATTTGTTTTCTCATGGGTATTCACTTTCTCTTAGCCTTTTTTCATGTGCTTCGTCCTCTTTTCGTAACTTTTATTTTCCATGCGTATGAATTGCATCTCAGTCTTAGTTTAAGCATTTTTTGTAAGTTAATAGGTTTTTGAGGCAGTCGTGTACATCGCCTGGGCCGTGTGTTGGCTTATCTTCACTCAGGCCGTTTGTCGGTTTTTGTAAAAGACCAGTAAATAAATATTCAAAGAAGTCGCGTTTGTAGCTTGGGCCGTGGTGTCAGCATTTCTTTAGTTAGGCAGTTTGTCAGTCTTTGTAAAAGTCTAGTTAATACGTATCGAAGTAGTCGCGTGTCGCTTGGGCCGTGTGTCAGCTTTTCTCTCGTTAAAGCCATTTGTCAGTTTATGTTAAAGATCAGTTATCAAGTATTCAAAGTAGTCGCGTGTGTCGCTTGGGCCGTGTGTTCGTTAATAAGTTTTCAAAGCAGTTGAGTGTGTCGCTTGGGCCGTGTGTCAGTTTTCCTTTAGCTAGCCGTTTCTCGTTTTTTCTTATAGACCAGTCAAGAAGTTTCTCAAAGCAGTCGCGTGTGTCGCTTGGGCCGTGTGTTGGCTTTTCTTTAGTTAGGCCATTTGTCGGTTTTTGTAAAAGACCAGTGATAAGTATTCAAAGCAGTCACGTGTGTTGCTTGGATTGTGTGTCGGTTTTCCTTTAGTTTGGGCCGTTTTGTGGTTTTGGAAAAGCTCCAGTAAATTTTACAGTGAAAATGGTTTACTACGCTCTCTAAAAGGAACTAAGTTTGAAAATATACACATTGACTGATAAGGACTTTAAAAGTGACTAAATAAACAGTTCTTAAATTTCTTATTTTGTCTTTACTTGTAAAATATTTCAACAGTCAAGAATGAATCTAGGATTTACAGTTATAAGGTGCTTCATTTAGTGCAAAATTACTCAGATTATTTCAAAATAACCAAAAAATTGAAATTTGTGCGGCTCTTCATATTTTTCTTCTTTACATATAAATGTTATATTAGTATGTGGGTAGTTCTGGTTACCCAATAACTCCCCTGGCCCTTCATCTAGCTCACCATACAAACTTGGTTCATATAATTTAGATAATTTTTATAATATGTGGTTTATTTAGAGGTTAACGCACGCAGCGAGTGAATTATCGGGATTTATCTTCATGAGTTTGCTAACAATGAACAAGAAATTTTTAACAAATACATTCCATTTTTCCGTGCGTCTGTACTCTAATTGATGCACAGATGACGTCAAAAAGTGGTGAGAACAAAAAGTACGCCATGAGACGAAGTCAAGTGACGTGACTGTTGTTCTCACCAAATTTTGACGTCTTCTGTGCATCGATTAGAGTACAGACGCACGGAAAAATGGAATCTGTTTTATATAATATTTATCAAAACAATCAGCAAGCAATCAACCAAGCAATCAGAGCACGCGTAAGATTCAATGACGCCATCTATGCGTGTGTACTCTAATCACACATGGTTGTTCGACCAATCACAGTGCACGTAATATGCCAATTATTATATAATATTAAATAGTGCAGTATGAGAAAATTTCGAGTTCATTGTTAGTAAGCGAATGAAGATAAATCCTGATAATTCACAAGCAAAGAGTGCGTTAACCTTTTTATTATTCAATTTGAATACACTGCAGAAGCAGGCTAAAACTGTCAGTCGACATCTAAGATCACTAGAAATAACTCAAGTCACTCAAAATAGTAAGACTTAATTCAAAATTTGTTTAATAGCATTTGGTAATTTTAACAATACAAAATAAACCTTTCAGAAGAAAACTAGGAGAAAAGTATCGTGATACAAGAACTTTAGATTAAAGATAATAAACGAGTTCTCAGAATCCATGTTTACAACTTGCTTGGTAAAATTGAAATCGTCCATATAAACAAAGAACTCAGACTTTTTTTGGATCGTTAAAAGTGACTCAGCACTGAGTCCTAGAACTCTGTAAGTGAAAGGTCTAGAAAATTATCGCTGGAGTTATGGATATAGGGATAAACTGGCGACTTACGGTTGAAACGCTGCTAAACTTTGGTGCCGCCAGCAAGAAGCCGGGAAGAAGTGGTTTTCGATGAGCCGAAGGCTGAAGTACTCGTTTGGCGTTTTCTTCGATTCTTGATAAAATGTCTTTACCCCATCCGAGAGAACTTGCAGCGACAGACTTTCTAAACTTTCTATGAGATAGGTTTTGGATAACCAGTCTAAAAAAACAGTATATATTAAGATGAATTTGGAAAGCTGGTGAACTCTGTTCAGTTTAAGCCGTTGAAATGTTGATCTCTGTAAGCTCCAAAAACTTCAATGAAATTGAGTTTACCAAAACACGCACGCTAAGCAGTTTTAAGTATGCTCATTGATCTTCTCTTTTTCGAAAAATCCTCAAATTTATCACCAGGAACATTTTTTCTTTACAACTATGATGCATTGCCGTGATTTGTCTATATTTATTTCATGGAAGTTATTGCATAATGACGTGTTGTCACGTCATAACAACGCGTCACGTGGTACAAACTGACCAATCAGAAAATCAGAATTTGTACAGTGTATGAAAATTGAATAATAATACGTTATATAATAATTGGCATATTACACGCACTCTGATTGGTCGAACAACCATGTGTGATTAAAGTACATAGATACACATAGATGGCATCATCGAATCTTACGCGCGCTCTGATTGGTTGGAATGTTTTGATAAATATTATATAAAACAGATAAATGACTCCATCATCAAAAACTTGAAAAATGTTTACAGCAAAAATGTTATAAGCAATGAAACATCTGAGAAAAACACGGGTTTGGGAGGGATTTCAGTACGACCGATGCATGTAGAAGGATCAAGAATTGTAGACGTAAATCTCTTGCAAAAACAACTTGTTGAAGGCTGCACTGTTTGTGGAGAACAGCTGAACATCACGGACATCGAAGAAGAGAGAATTATTGGTTTGTCAAACCATTGGAAAGTACGGTAAGTTATCCTTTCCTACAATCATCAAATGTTTCTGAAATACCAGATATCCATCAGGGCGCATTTCCCATCGATGATGATCTCAATGCAAATGAGCAAACAGTTTCTCGTACCAGGTAGCCGGTAGACTGCTTACATGAAGCAGTCAGCCAAATATTGTCAGAGTGCGCAAGCGCTAGCCATAACAAGGTCAGGTGACATTGACAAAATGGTGGCTGGACGTGACCAAAAAACCTGCAGAAAATTGAATTTGGACGATTATCTTTTTACAAATACATGGCAAACTTATGACAGACTCTGATTATCTACTTTCCTTTTAAAGAAATCCATATATTTGCCAAATGATTTGTTTATGATGGAAAATTATATCTCAACAAGTTGACAAGAAAACAAATGTTGCGTGACATGAACATCGCTTGAAAAAGCAAAACTTTCCTTGATGGCAGATTCTTTGTTTGTAGATTTTAAATATTGATTAATTTGTAGAAAATAGTTCAAAAATTGAAATAGAAGAAGAATGCATAGAAATAAATGCCCTATATCAGACTCACTTGCATATTAGCGCTGATTATAAGTTTGTCAGTCAAAACAAAACAAACTAAACAAGTGGCTATACAAAAGGGTTTGTACATAATTGTGGAGCAAATATTACTAACACTAGTGATAATCTATGATTACAATAATAAATTCTGATTTTACCTTTTGTTAATTTCTAGCACAAAATTTGAAAAAAATGTTTTTGGGGGTTGTACAAATTCTTTGTCCTAATGCCTAATCTAATTATTTCCCCCTTTTTTCTAATATATTTCCTTTACTTTGTTTACACCGCAATACCTCATGAATAAATATTACTTTTAACTATACATCCACTGACGGATTTGGGTGTTGCATAATTTTTTGAGATTTCTTCACAGTTTTTCTAGATCCTAAACCTAATCTTGGGTAATTTCTTTTGTTCTAAATCAAACAAAGAATTTCCTAACTCTAAACCCTACCAGCTGCCTACCTGTGGTCCAAAACAATAACATTTGAACCTCCTTGTCCAAAGTTCTGTATACAGCTAAATTGTAATTTCCACCAGTTCAATATAATTTGAACTGACTCCACTTGGAGTATGAAATAAGGTCAATCATTCAGACACTAAAAAACATACAGTATTATATACTTAGGCATTGAAGGTTGTAAAGCGATAGCACTAAAACCGTGAAACAAGTACTAACTAAAAAGTACAAATAGTACTAATGAAACAATAGAAAACAAAGGGTTTTGCTACTATTTGTCTCTATTTAGTTACTAAGTTATTTCAAGGTTAAAGTGTTATCGCTGTAGTCTATTTGTATGAATATTTATCCCACACCATAAAAAATACAGCCAATCAGAAAGCAGGAAATCCATTGTATATTATTCAGCAGTACTCAATTGTCTCTTCCCATAAGACTAGTATATACACATACATAACTTGTGTATACACATACAACTGTAACAGATTCAAAAGATCTTATGAGTTGTATAAAAGACCCTAATTAGAAGCATTTATAAAGTGGAGTTTCAAAGTTTTGTAAACAGTGCAAAACAATAAAAAGCTTCCAATTCATTTATTTAGAAACCATCACATTAATTATGCTTTTTGAATAATTTATGCATTAATTACATGTATATGATGGTTATTTCACAATTTTTATAAGAAACTGTAAGCCTATAACAATGACCACTTAAAATTTCACAATTACCCAAAAATTAAGTACACTGTAGCAAATAAAGGAGTGGTATTTTTTTCCACGTGTACTTCAACCAGGTGTACAAGCTGTGGATGCAATACAAATGTTCACACATCCAAACGTCACATCATACCAGGAGCAAGTAGTAAACGTCAGTGGGCTCATGATTTGAACACAAAAGCAGCAGTTGGTAATTATATTTCAACAGCATTCATTCCAGATGATCCTTGCTTTTTAAGTCAATTTGCTGTTAATGTCATTTGTACTTGCATTGATGTAAAATTTGCTTCATTTAGGAATGGTTCATGCAGGTATTGGACCAACTCATGTCAATGCTTTTCTGACCTCAATCAATATCCCTCCAGTATCACACAGTACCCTGGATAGACGCCAGAGAGAAGCTGGTACTGCTATTGAGGAAGTTGCACAGGAATCCTGTATCCAATCAACAACCTCTGAAAAAGCAGCACAGCTACAGGCAAATGGAAGCCTGCAAATAGAGTCTGAAAATAATAGCACAAGTACAGTTAATCTAACAGTATCATATGATATGGGATGGCAAAAGCGAGGTCGTGCACATAATAGTTTGACAGGTTTGTTAAATGGGGCTTAATGTAATTTAGGCAAGGATAAACTCGAGACATTGCTGGTTAGCAGTATCTCTCAAATTCCTAGGGGAATGTGGGGCCCTCAGGCCATGTGCAGGGGCTACATGTATATATACATGTATCTTAATGCCAAGCCCACTCGGGCATTGTTACTGATCATTGCTGACCATGCTACTAATTATTGTTGGAGTTCTATTGCTGATCATTGTGGATCAATCTTGTTTTTCCCTCCCAGCCCAGCCCTAGTTTGTATGGGTAGCCAGGTAGGTATATTTCCACTGTTCACTCAGTGCAACGGGTGCTAGGTGGTGGACTGTGGCAGGGTTGTGATGGTGACCTCCTTAGAGGGGCTTGAATGTGCAATGTCACCTAGTCTGACTCTCTGTTCATGCACCCAACCCCAAGCTCATCTAAAGGCGATGAGTATAATACCTAGATACAATTTACAATCAAATGAGTACATGGATATTACATTATTCTACAGATGTAAAATATATTTGTATGTAATACATATTCTTATCATTATAATAATTTAAGGTGTTGGTGCCATTATGGGAGTTCAGACTGGAAAAATTCTAGACTATGGCACGTGCAACAAACGGTGTCAAACTTGTGAAACTGCAGATAGACTTGGAATTGACCTGAAAGAGCATGATTGCAGGAAGAATTTCAATGGTTCCTCAAAGTCTATGGAAGCTTCTGTTGCCACCAACCTCTTTAAAAGGACTGGGCCAGGCATATGTTACAAAACACTCATTGGAGATGATGATTCTTCTACAATTGCTAAGATTCATAAAGAGGTCAATGAAGATGTTGTAAAAATTTCAGATATACAGCACATAAAAAGAAATTTAGATGGCCAGCTACTTAAAATCAAATCCCAACACAACGAGCTCACAGAAAAAGTGTGCAAATATGTCAAGAAATGTTTCACCTATGCAATAGCTCAAAATGAAGGGAATGCAAAAGGCCTTCAATGCAACTTAACAGCAATTCCAGACCATATGTTTGAAGATCATGACAAATGTGGTTCCTGGTGTTGTTATCCTAAAGATCCAAACAGCTACAAACACAAGTTTTCCAAAACTGGTAGAGATCTTGAAAGCGAAGAATTACACAGAGATTTGAAGAAGATAATGGAAAAATATGCATTTTTTTGAAAAAAGTTTTTGAAAAAAATTCGAGAAGAGGGTAAAGATAAATAGGTATACTTACATCTGACTTTCCATCGAAACTGAAGACTTCCTTCGTCCAGAATTTGTTTCCTGGGACCATATCATCTTCACAAAGATAAGTCAGTGATATTTCATTGTATAATACTTTTAAAATTCGGCTTTTCCAACTGTCATTGCCTTGCTTTGCTTTTGCACAAAGCAGCCATTTTTATTCGTTTTCTGGCATGCGCTCAACCGTGCCGCATGTTCAAGCGTGACATAAACGTGACAACACATTGGGATCATCAAAATCCAAGTCCGATTCGCGCGTAAGTCCGACTGTGTTTCAACTCTGAAATGTCAAAACTTAGCTTTCCCTACAGATACATTAAGGTGCATTGTTTTTCACAATACTTTGTTCACTTGAGTTCACTTCTGGAAGGCTTTATTTTCCACATTACAAACACTTGCAGTCAACTAGAGGTCAAACTTTGAGATCTGTTGTTTTTCTTCAAAATCGCTGGAAAGTACCGTTTTCGAGCTATCATAGCACCGAAACTAGCACCGCGACCCCCTTTTTTCTTTGTTGTTTTGGTGTTCCCAACTCAAAATCAACCTACATGCAAATTGTAAAAAAAATTCGTCGATAGAATCGTGGGCAAGCACATTACCTTAAATATTTATCAGTACTGTATTTCTTAAATTCAAACTTTCCAATACAAATAAACACTAAACACAACAATAAACATAGTTATATTATGTAAGAGTTATTCACTGAATTAATTGGATTATTATATGATTGAGGACGGTTTTCACACAAAAACAATGCCAAACAATATTAAAATCTGATCATTGTTACTGAATTCCCAGAAGGAAATCTTAAACAATTGCTTTTCATTTCTATTTATGGTGAAGTTGACAAACTTTATCATAACATACAAAACATTTTTCTATTGATAACTTCAGTCAGTTAGCTCAGTAGTAGAGGTTATTTGGCGGGTATAGGTGTGCAAAAGGTCTCAAGTTTGAATATCCTACAGTTATTTCTCAACAATTTAGTACATTAAATTTCGTACATTAAATTTCGAGGGTCAGTAGGAAATTTATAAGTCTCACATACAAAGTAAAATGACCTAGGGAAGTATGGGATGAGGTTAATATCTGACATATAAAGCCCTTATAGGAGGACAATATCTGGATAAAGCCCTTGTATGAGGGCAATAACTGGATAAAGCCCTTGAATACAAAATGACCAGGGAAATACAAGATATGAACCTTACAAATTACAAAGAAAACCAATTAAATGTAATAATTCAATTTATCTTTCAAATAAAGAGTAAATATAATCAAATAATTTATATCCACAATTGCTATAGTAGTCTAATTATCAAACTTTATATAATATTTCATGTGTGAACATCAAATTAAGTTTCATATTAATAAAATATTTAAAAGATTAGAAATTCAATTTCACCATTATTTTTAATAATAACATGATCACCTCGGGATCTATTGTTTTTGGAGGGACGTTTAATCGCTAACATCCCTCCCTCATGAATAGAAAGAGGGAAAATTAGTTCTAATATTCCCTCATTAATTATGAATGAGGGATGATTAGAACTAATTGTCCCTCATCCATAATTAATGAGGGACGATTAGAACTTATCGTCCCTCACGTTATTCATGAGTGGTTGTCCCTCATTTACGCAATCATCGGGACGATCGGGACAACTTTGCACGCTGTCCCGAAACTCTATAACTTTCTAACACACCGATACCTCTTACCACTGCACACTCTTACGCGTGGGATCTATGCATTCTATTTTGCGCATGAGCATAACGACACAAAGAAAGCATTAAGCTTTCAAATTGATTAACAACCTATAAATACTTGTTCATTGTAAGTATATAACAAAGAAATCTATATTCGAAAGTCCCCAGAGAACAGGGTTACGCACAATTGGTAAAAGAATTGTATAATATTTTCAAGTTTTGGATGAACAAACAGCGAAGTACATTTCGTTTATTTCCTCGGTGATCATGGTATTACAAAGTAATACCATGACTTCTTCGGGATATTAGTGATTAAATGTCCCCTCAGCCTCGGGAGGTTTAGTAAAAGTCCCTCGGCCTACGGCCTCCACTAAACCTCCCTCTGCTTCGGGGACATTTAATCACTAATATCCCTCAGGGTCATGGTATTACTTATAATAATACATATGCTTTATTTAAAAATAATTTTTTCACTAAAAAATTTAGGCCACAACACACTTCGAGTCATGCCTGAAGAAAGTCCCATATTAGGCACTTAACTACCTGTTTGCACACCAATATTACTCATTTCACCTTTATGTTCTCATCAGCAAAGTGCCTGATTGTGTGGCAGTTAACCCTTCTCATCGCATGTAGTGAGCATAACAGCACTCACATTGTTTTAATTTGGAGATAAACAATATTTTTCACGTTCAATAATGCATTTCAAAACATATACTGTCATTATATACTGTCATGACTGTTGTTGAATAAAATACATCATTAAAGTGCAAATACCAATCAACTATTTTTGTTATCTTGCAGTTACTGGGAATGCAAATTTCCACATGACACAACAAACATTTACTATGTTTGGTATGACTCAGCCCCATGCAGCAATACCAATAATCAAAGACCTCTACAACAATGCCAAAGGATTCACTTCAAGAATCCTTTGGTATTTTCCACAGTATATATTCTGCACAATGGCTCAACGAAGACTTGATAAGAAAGAAGAGGAGATATCTCAAGACTTCAGAAACAATTTTGGTGAGTTATTGCATATCAGATATCAAGATTACATGAAAGGCTAACCAATCTTTAAAGTGACTCAATGAATAAAAAATTCTATAATTTCTCGAAATTCAAATCAAAAATACTTTTAGTCCAGTAAAATTAAAACTCAGCCTGTAACTAATTGCAACAGACCTTTTATTTGTCTGTCAACAGCTATTAGTGTTTGCCTTTGTCCTTCTATTATCATGCATTATATCTCACATGCAAAAATATTCCCTGCGAATATGCCAGTTTATTCAACTTTTTATTTCACTATATATCTAAATTGATTTGCTGTAAAGACTTCTACAACTGGCATTATTGACACAACAAATCGTGTATTTTTTCGTTCATGTTTCAGATGTTTTATCCATTACGTGACCAACGCATCAGGTCAAATAGAACATAAAAATAAACTAGCAGTGTTCGTCATACAACGCACAGGAGATTTGATATATCAGACAAAGCGGTGTACTTTCGTGAGTTTTAGAGGAACAGTTCTGTTAACGTGGATACACCAGCTGTTTTCTGCTCGCAGCATTTCACTTTCTATTAGAAACGGCTAGTTACCTATATTGTATGACTTTGTATGAGACTACCGTGACAGCCAAATTATTTACATTTTTAGACATGTTCAATGATCAAACCAGCAACAAATACAATTCAACCACATAGAGTGTTAAATCTCTTATTATATTCTATTGATCTGAAGTACTGACAAACGCTCAGCCTCAATTGTACGCGTGTGTACAATCAACCGTCCAGTTTGTTTTAATTATCATTGGGATACTTTTTATTTCACTATGTATCTCAATTGTTTGCTGTAAAGACTTCTATAACGGCGTTTTTGACACAATAACAAATCGTGTATCTTTCCGTTCATGTTTCAGATGTTTTATCCATTACGTGACCAAATTAACGCATCGATCAGGTCAAATACAACCTTAGTTCCATGAAAATATTATCTGGCCACAATTTTGGTGTTAAAATTCGGTACAAAAACCCCTCAACATCTCTTGAATACTTGAATGAGAAATATGATTGACTTGCTTTTATGTATGTTCATTTAGCAAAGTGTAGGATGAGAAATTCTTAGTTTTCCAGCTCATAGGAAATAGTCTTTATCGCAAGGGCCTTCTTTCAAGGGTCTTCAAGTACTCCATTTAGAGTTGGATATTTGGTCAAAGTATTGGAGATCAAGCTCAAATTAACAGCCCATTCCGAAGCTCTTATAAGTGTCTGGGTAAATCTCGAGTTAAAAGCTCCATTTTCTATTGTCTCACTGCTGGAAAAGCCTGTCTCTGAGAGCTATTTTTTGAGCTGTCCGCCAGTCTTGCATTCCTAAAGTTCCTGACTGGCGTTCACTAGCTTCGAAGAGTTCGCACTCGCTCAAAGGTGATGAATGAAGGCATTGTTTCTTGCGCTCTTACCCAATCAGGAACTGTAACATGTGACCGGTTGCGCAAGAATGCCTGCATTCTCAAGACGAACACAGGAAAAAAAGAAGAAAAAAAATAAACATTTGCAGTTTATAACTCGTTCCCGGCCTACGGCCTGGGCACGAGTAATAACACATTCTGTAGGTCCAAAGTCCCAAAATATTTTTGATGTGCATTGTTTTATTGTCTTCGACATATTTCCATGAAAATGCCCACAAAATCTTAATTTTGATCTTTTTAAAACATGGATAAATACTGCACAGTGCAAAACAAAGGAATCACCTAAATGAATGGAGGAAATAGGTTGAATTTCTTGTGGTTTCTAAATGGGTTGATAATCAAAGATCAATAATTACATCTCAAGTTGCTCCCTTAGCATCATATTTTGATAATTTTTTCTATACTTATTTCACTATGACTCAATTATTTTCCAAATATATGCTGCTTTCAGTTGATTTACATCATATTAATATTCCATAATTCCCATCAATGTCATGATTTACTGTGACAGTTTTTAGACATTATTGATACATTATATAAAACTAGCTGATATAATAGTTATATTTTAACCAGCATTCTAATCAAAATTAGATGACCCTCTAGCAAATCTTTATGAGTCTGGGGAGAGCACATACACCTTTGAAGAGAAAAATAAGATAAAATATGTGAAAGTGAAAAGAAGAAAGTTTAAGATGGAACAAACTAATGTATTCAATGAAATACATGATGATTGGGAACTGAACATATGCAAAAAAATTTCCCACGACCAACTCATAAATGGTAAGTATTCAAATTTTCCCTAATGAAGTGAATTAAATACTAATAATATGGTTACATTAACTAATTTCACGAAACAAAAGTTCATTGACAAATCTTTTCATTTGTAAACAAGAATAAAACCACTGCGGAACATATCATTCATTTTATTTTTCCCAGCATGTTATAATTAAAGTATATATTCGAAAACATGAAAGAATTAAAACCATACTGTTATACCTACAAAAAAACTCTTAGACTGTTCAACATTTTGTTCACAAACGTAAGTTCAAATTCACAAGTAATACTCATCACTCCCCTTCAACCCCCCCCCCCCCCCCCCCCATACCCCAATGCTGTTGTCAACTCAAAATCAGGTCTGCTGTATGGGCAATCCTTTAAAGAACATTAAGCATTGAACATTAATTTTGATAGAGGGCTACAGGTTTATTAGTGCCATGCACTATTATGTACTACCATCTATAAATAAAGTATCTATCTATCTATCTATCTATCTATCTATCTATCTATCTATCACATGATCACGTGCTCAATATGGCGGTCAGTACATATATACACGAGCTCCGTGAAAATCTGAGAATGTAGACCCAAATAACCTATGGATCTTCAGTAGTTACATCTAATTTTCCTTTTAAAAGTTTTCTTTTGAGTTTTTATAACAAGATGAGTCAATGTGACGATGAATCATTGCCAAAATCGCAAGATGAAGTTTCCAACAGTCAGGGTCAACATGTGGTTAATACAGAACCGGATCGTACCTTTGGACGGTACATGGTCGACGAATTCAAGGCCAAAGCTATCGGCTCTAAAGAAGTACCTTTCGAGAAAATAGACCTCACTATCTACAGCCCCTTGGCCAAACTCCTGGGCTTTAAAACATCTGAAGAAAGACTTCGATATGGATCGAAGCCGTTCAGCTTCGGTATGTTGAGGCACTCAGTCAACAATATCTAATTACATGGGAAGAAATTGAAAGCGCTTCGGACCACGGAAAAGCCGATAAAATCATTTTGTCCGTCTCCAATAAAGAGAAGAAGAAGCTTTTTTCGCTAAATCTCTCTGTGACTACAGGACGACTCCAAATTCGTGGATCAAAATATCAAGAATGGGCAAAGAATGAATGGTTTACATACTCTTCTCAAAATGGAGAAAGCACAGTTGATTACATAATTACTGATCAATATCTTTTTAACATTGTTAATCATTGACAAACTCATAGACACACAAGAAACCAAAGACGACTGCCAACGTGACCTCTTCAGCTACAATTCTACCGCTCAAAATAAAACAGAAAAAATATTTGACAGTGACGATGACTCAAGTTCAGGTTCAGAAAGCGAATCAAAAGACGAGGTACAAGGTAACAACAAATTAAACCAACTTCAACTACAAACCCTTACAAACTCATTATCAAACATAGAACGTGATTTTATTCAATCCAAAGGAAACCTAGAACAATAAAATCCATACTCTACAGTCCTCCTTTGAAGATATTTTGTTTTTGCAAGATAAAGCTAGCCTTGAAAATAAATTCAAAGCTCATCAGATCTCTATTGATGACAAACTACATTGTAATGAAACAGATGTGGACAATGCAAACAAGAAAATTGTAGAACTGTCAACACAAGTTAAGAAACTACAAGAACAAAGACAACAACTAATAAGCAAACAGGGTCAAATGAATAACGAAATCTCCAATCTTAAAAAAGAAAATTCAGATCTACGACAACAACTCTTTGTCTTAAAAGAAGTCACACAAAAACATGAAAACGCTTTAGATCATGACGAAGAAAAAGATGAAGATGAAATTGATGAACCTCTGCTAATAAATTCTTCAACAACAGAACAACAAAATCAACAAAGTTCATCAACCAGGGAAACCCCCTCAAACACGGACGCAACTACAATTACAACTAAACAAAAGATTGTCTTAATCGACTCAAATGGGAAATTTCTAGACCCAAAACTTCTAGGCCCAGACACATCAATTATTACAGCATATACCTTAGAGCAAGCACAGCAAAAACTGAAAAAAGACATAACAACCTCTCCTGAAAGTTTGATAATTCATTGTGGAACGAATGACATAGAAAAACATTCCACTGACAACGTTATCAAAGCAACAAAACAGATCATTGATACCATAAAGGCTAAACATCCATCTACAAAGATTGTATATTGCGTCAATCCTTCCAAGAAATGATCATTTTAATCAAAAAGCCATTATTGTCAACAAAGAAATCCAACGTTTTTATTCAACATCACTGAGTAACGTTACATATATTGACAATGATCACATTTCTAAGAACTTTCAATTCTATGATTACAAACATCTAAATCATCGCGGAATTAAATTTCTTGGTAAGAATATCAAGAGCGCTCTATATGGCACAAAAACAAAACAGTTGAAAACTCGTCAAAACAACATGATAAACAACACGATAAACCATGGACACTCCAGACTAAATCATCACATAGTTGCACCACAACAACCAACGTACGCTACTGTGGCCTCAAGATCATCAAATATTCCACCTCAACACCTCCAATATCAAGCGATGCCACATCAAAATCAACAATCAGTGAAACCTTCAACAGGTTTGCCCATCACCTTAAAAACTCTTATTGAACAATTACAGTTTTTTATTTAGCTATCTTATTTTAGTCATGAAACTTGCGATTATCTTTTTTTTTAACCTTTCTTCCTTTTTATATTAATATAATTTTTTCCCCCTTTATGTTATTGTTTTAACCTCTTCCCCCTCACCTTTTTTAGTTTCTTACAATTTTATTACTGAGATCCATGATAGTAGATTTATATATAGGGCATACAATATATTGATATAGACGATTTAATATCATTACATTATTCCTAGTATCATATCATTTCTGAAATTAACTATTAGCTTATTCCGACTATCTGCATATAACGATAAATAATAGCGATTAAGTTAACAATGACGGACTTTAATAAGCGTTTATCTTTTTGCTCTTGGAACATAAATGGATTACAAAACAAAGTTCTAGGTGACAAAAGTAAATACGTTGATTTTTCGGAAATCATTTCAAAACATGATTTTATATTACTTACTGAAACATGGTCCCATACTATTCCTCCAATAGAAGGTTATTGTTCAATTGTTATTGATCCTTGCAAAAACGCAACCAAATCCAGTGGACGTCATTCAGGTGGATTAGCATTGATTTATAAAAAGATTTATAGACAATTTGTCGAAATTATTAAAATCTCAAATAATTATATTTGGTGTCGAATTTCAAAACGAATGCTAGGAAAACACAAAGATCTATTTGTATGCGGTATTTACATACCTCCAGAAAATTCATCTTATTTTAATGACGACATTTTTGAAAATATAGAAAATGAAATTGAAGATTTTTTAAAGAAAGGATATGTAATGTTGCTAGGCGATTTTAATGCAAGGACGGGAAAAGAAAGTGACTCAGTAAGTCAAGATGGACACAAGTATATTTTTAATGACTGTAGTGACATGTCTTTACAGTACTTCATGTAGAAATAATTTTGATCTGACTGTCAATTCTCACGGTAGACGACTAATTGATCTTTGTAAGTCTCTTGATCTTAAAATTTTAAATGGTCGAGTATCTGGTGATTCATTAGGTAGGTTTACGTACTCCACGCGTAATGGTGAAAGTACGGTCGATTATATAATTACTGATCATTGCCTTTTTAATAGCGTGAAATACTTTCTTGTACACAAACAATTCTTTCTTTCTGATCACAGTCCAATATCTGTTTGGATTGAGTCATCAATACCAAATAATATATCTGAAGATGAAAACAATTTCAATTCACTTCAACCAATTTCTCCGCAATTCATTTGGACTCAGGACTCAGTTGAACCGTTTAAAATTGCCATGAAATCCTCAAGTGTTAAATTAGTGATAAACAATTTTATATCGCGGGATTTTCCTGAAGGAGATTCCGAAGCTATGGAAGAAGCTGTTCAGTTTGTTGAGTCGATTTTCACTACAGCGTCATCATTATCCCTTCCTTTGAGAAAGATTAAACAAACCAAAAAAAAGAAACAAATTTGCCATAAAAAATGGTTTGATTTTGATTGTAGAGAAGCTAGAAAAGAACTCAGACACCTCTCAAATCAAAAACATTCAGACCCATCTAATTTATACATAAGGCAACTATATAACCACAAATTAAAAAGCTTCAAAAAACTCCTAAAAATAAAGAAATATAACTTTCATAGAGACAAATTACAAGAAATCCAAAGCAACTCAACTAACTCGAGTTTTTGGAAAATATTAAATTCTGCTAAGGAAGATGTAGAAAATGAATTTATTCCTCCAATAAGTGAAAACAAATGGATAGATCATTTTACAAATTTACATAAAAAGCCTACATTAACAACAGAACAATTAAATCTTGTAGGTAATTTAGAACAACTTGAAAGAAATTCCAGTCCAATTAATAATATTCTTAATTCTCCTATCACTCTTGAGGAAATACATTCTTGTGCAAAATCACTTAAAAATAATAAAGCTCCAGCTTCGGACAAAATTAGAAATGAAATGATTCGACATAGTATGGACGATATGTGTTTAGTTTATTTCAAGTTATTTAACTTGATATTAAAGTCAGGGATTTTCCCAGATACATGGTGTATTGGTTCTTTAACACCAATTTTCAAAAGCGGTGATGTATCTGATACAAATAACTATAGAGGAATATGTGTTTCTAGTTGTTTAGGAAAATTTTTCTCTCTGATTTTAAACCGACGACTGTTAAATTATGTTCAACGTAATTCTATCTTACATAATTCTCAAATAGGCTTTATGCCTGGACATCGAACAACTGATCATATTTTTTCTCTTCGTACGATTATTGACAAGTATGTAAGTGGTTCTCCAAGAGGCAAGATTTACACTTGTTTTATTGATTTTAAAAAAGCTTTTGATTCAATATGGCATGATGGTTTATTTACAAGAATGCTTCAAAATAACATTAATGGTAGCTTTTATTCGCTAATTAAAAGCTTATATTCTAAGTCGAAATGTTTTATCAAATTAGGATCAAAACGTACAAAAACATTTGCCTACACACGTGGTGTTCGTCAGGGTTGTATTTTGAGCCCATTATTATTTAATCTGTACCTTAATGAACTTTCTTTGCAACTTGATCAAACAATAAGGTCTGATCCTATCATTCTTCCGAATAACTCCAGACTGTCGTCACTATTATATGCGGATGATCTTGTACTATTGTCAAAATCTAAACAAGGTTTACAAAATTGTATTGATACTGTTGGAAGCTTTTGTTCGCAATGGCAAATGAATGTAAACGAGAAAAAATCAAAAATAATGATAATCAGTAAGAAAAGATGCCAAAAAATAAACCAGCCTTCTTTTAAAATTAATCAAAAAAAATTGGATATCGTGGATGAATTTACTTATCTGGGTGTGAAATTATCGTCTTCTGGAAGTTTCAATAATCATCTAAACCAATCCAAAGAAAAAGCACTTCATGCATTCTTCAAATTGACTCGTACAATTGATTTAAAAGAATTAAAACCAAATGCAGTAACCAAATTATTTGATTCGTTAATATCCCCCATTCTTACATATGGATGTGAGGTGTGGGGAGCATATCAAAAACAAAATTTTGACATTTGGGATAAAAACCAAATAGAAAAAGTACATTTAAGATTTTGTAAATATTACCTTGGTATAAACAGAAAATCATCAAATTTGGCAAGCCGTTCGGAACTTGGCCGTTATCCATTAAAAATCTTTATTGATACACTTATTCTTAAATTCTATAATCATCTAATTGCAATGCATGAGGATTCTATTGCCAAACAAACGTATTTAATTTCTAAATCATTATCTTCCAATGCGAAGTCTTCATTTCATTTTAATTTACAAAACATTCTTCGATTGTACAACTTAGATGATTTGTTCGTTCTAAGAAATAACCCAATCACAATAGATAATTTAAACAATTACAAATGTAAAATGAAAGAACGATACTTTGAAAAGTGGAAAACTGATGTGCTGGCATCAAGTAAGCTCTCGTTTTTCAATTCCCTTAAAAATCATTATGAATGTGAAACATATTTAGATATCATTGATAATTTTGATGAGAGACGGCATTTAACAAAATTAAGAGTAAGTAATCATAAGCTGGCAGTTGAATCTGGTAGATACATAAAACTACCATATGAGGACCGGATATGTAATTTCTGTAAAGAAAATGCAGTTGAATCAGAAATTCATTTTCTTTATCACTGTTCCTTGTATGAAAATCTACGAACAAACTTTTTTGACAAAATGAACTATCATCAAAATTACAAAAACTTAGATTTCCTAAAATATACACACGATCTATTTGGTACAAACAACGAAAAATTAATACAACTCTTCTCGAGATTTGTTTTCAAATGTTTTAAAATACGCGATGAAAATATTTCTTTAAATAAACAAGTCTGATTTTAAATGGAGGAATAGTATGTTGACAGGATTTTACATATTCATAGTTATTATACTTACATTTATTGGCTTTAGATAAAGCATTACGTTGTTCCTGTTTAGCAAGTGACTTTCAACAATATCAAAGTCTTATTGTTGCATAGTCATTATTATATCTATTATATTATTATACTTACTCAAAACCATGTAATTTTTAGCTTTAGCAATACCTGTAAATGTTGAGGTCATGCAAATAAAGCATATCTATCTATCTATCTATCTATCTATCTAAGCGTGATCATCATGGCGGCAAGACGTGCTTCGCTTCTGCTTCCGTGTTTTTCTCTTAATTCATGTGATTCTACTTATTTTGGAATGTAATAACACATATGTTATATTTTAATGGACAATGGGAAAGGAAAACCACTCAGATTTTGAAAATGAAATGTCTCAAGAAGCACAAGCCTCCCAGACACAAACGCAAGGTAAACGTAAAAACACGTGTTATGTCACATAACTCTCCAGATCGTTCGCTTGAGAGATATATGTATGATGAATTCAAAACCAAGTCAATCTATGCAAAAGATGTGCCATTTGAAGCCATCGACAACGCGATCTATAAACCCAAGGCGATGTTAACTGCCTTTACGACATCTGAAACCCGTCTTCTCATTTGGATCAAAGCAATCATAATGCGCTACTTAGATATGCTTAAAGAAGAAACGAATCGTTAACTGTGAATTGGGAAGAATACGATAACCAGCAGATTGAGGGAAAGACTGATAAAATTACTCTCACGGTCAACAAAAACGACGAAAAACTGTTTGTAATTTCGATCTTCGCAACTACAGGAAGAATCCAAGTTCAAGGGTCACGCTACAAAGATTGGGCGGATTATGAATTTCCTTTATTAATGAAAATAGTTCAGCTTTTAAGTAACCGTGATGACGTGAAAACAATACCACATGCATCTTTACACAAACTGTTCGAATATCGCGAAGAATCCAGTGAAATAAGTGAATCAAATCATCAACTAACTGAAAACGACTCAGAGCCAGTTAATAATGTTAGTGACTGTGACGACTCCCCCTCATCTCTGAATGATAAAGATGATATCTATAAGCAAAATCCAAATCCAAATTCAAAAAATGATAATGGTGATACTTCTTCTGAGGAAGAAAGTGATGAAGAATCAGAAAATGATTCAAGAAGCAAGTGTCAAGATTCTCATCTTCGCCACGTCATTGCGAAATTTGAATCTGATTTCATTGAATCAAAATTGTCTTTTGAAAAGGATATCGCAACAATTCAACAGTCTCTAGAGGACGTTTCTACATTAAAAGATAAAATTGTACGCATGGAACACAACTTAAAAGCACAACTTTCAACCTTTGATGATAAAGTCTTTACACAATGTCAATTACAACAAAAGGTCTTTGATGAAAAATGTACCGGTTTTACGTCTCAAATCAAGAAATTATCAACTCAATTAAATCAACTCACACAGAAACAATCAACTATGAACGAAGAAATTGCCGCTTTAAAGAACGAGAACAGGAATCTAAAACAAGAACTTTTTATCCTGAAAGAAATAACGCAGAAACACGAGAATGCGCTTGATAACAATGTCTCTTCCGCAACCACTTCCGATCAGAATCAATAAACTGTGAAACATAACCAGGCTAATCCAGCTACAAACGAATCAAACTTTACACCAGAAAACAAAGACGAATGCCGAAAATAAATCAAGAGATCAAGAAGTAAAGCCAACTAATCAGTATAATGCATTAGCTACACAAGATCCTATCGTAATCCTAACTGATTCTAATGGTAAATTCATTAAACCAACTTTAATTCATTCGGAAAAAAAGGTTATTCACCATATGACGTACACCACTCAACAAATTGAAAATCAAATAAAAAGTGAAGAATTTAGCAAACATAATTACAGTACCATTCTGATCCACTGTGGTACCAATGATTTAGAGAGAAAGGATACAGAACAAGTCTTCAATGATACAACTGCCATGTGCCAGCTGAACTCCAAAATGGAACAATTTTGTCAAAACCAAGCAATAACATTCCTAATTCATCACATCACGTACCAACAATTGTTCTACGATAACAAACATCTGAATCGACGTGGCTTTAAACTTTTTGCCAAGAACCTCAAAAGCGGCATCTACGGAACAATCAAACGAGTTAACAACAATCGCTCTTCCATAAAACATGCAGTCAGTCATCAAAACTATCCACCTCATCCACAAAGCGGATCAAGATCATATGGACCGTATGTTGCACCTCAAACTCAACGCACATACGCTAATGTGGCTGCTTCATCACCACGTTCTGTCATGCAACCTCCAATCAATCATTTCTCAGGTTTGCCATCACATCTTTTAAGACATTAATACAACAACTGCATTCATTTACTGAAAGACTTTAGTTAATATTAGAATTAGTTTAACTTGTTAGTTTACAGCTAAAACCGTTGCATCACGACCGTCGATTGAAAACTTCAGTTGGATTTTTGTGCTTTTCTGATCCGCCAATCATCTTTGGGGGCGGGAATAATGCGAATCAACCAATGATTTTCACGGATTCGCATAACTCCCGTCCCCAAAGATGATCGACGGCTCAGAAAAGACCAAATACAATTGGAGATTCGTAAATTGCTGGTCGCGATGCAACGGTTTTAGCTGTAATTGTTATTATTACAAGTGATTTATTCCTATGAATTATGCTTCTCTTTTACCTTTCCTTAATTTAATTTATTATTATTAATATTCTTATTCTTTTTATTTCATATGCACATGTCTTGTTACATTCCTACCTATTTACCTACTTACTTATTAGTCGAGTCGCACGTTTAATTCAAATACATATTTTACATTTAGTGAAACATATACTCACATATAGTACATCGCTCTTCCTTTTGATATCTGACTGACATTTATCGTTTCTATATTGTACTTTATTATGAGAAATAGTTATAATCGTCTCTCGTTTTGTACATGGAATATCAATGGATTATATAACAAAGTTATAGGTGATAAAACCAAAAGTAATGACTTAGAATTATTGAAAAACATGATTTCATTGCTGTAACAGAAACTTGGACTGACGATATCCCTAACATTCCCGGCTATTTAAGTTATTTCACTGCACCGCAAAAAATGAGTAAAACAAAATCTTATGGTCGAAAATCAGGTGGTATTTGTTTTTACTACAAAAAGATATATAAGAATTCTGTTGAATTAATCAAGACATCTAAGAATTTTATATGGTGCAAAATTTCTAAGTCGATTCTTAAACAAAACAAGGACTTATATATTTGCTCTGTTTACATTCCTCCTGAAAACTCGAATTATTTAGACTCCGAAATATTTGAAACGCTCGAAAACGAAATTGACTATTTTTTAAAATCAGGAATCAATGTACTTCTCTTAGGAGATTTTAATGCAAGAACGTCTAATAATGACGATACCATTAGTAAAGAGGGCAATAATTTTATTACTGGTGATCTAAGGGATTTATCATTTAAACCTTTATCACGAAATAATTTTGATTCTGTTCATAATTCACACGGTGAAAAATTAATTAACATTTGTAAAATTTTTGATCTTAAAATCCTAAACGGTAGAGTCAGAGGAGATACTCTAGGGAAAAATACATACCATGGTAATACTGGGACAAATACTGTAGATTATATTATTACTGATCAACAGTTTCTTAAAACTATTTGCTATTTTACTGTGAACGAACCTACACCTTTATCTGACCACAGTCCAATTTCCGCTTGGACATATCCAATTTTAGAAAATATATCTAATAATGTCTGCCTAAACTCTGATAAACTTCAGGACTTACCTTTTCAATTTCAATGGTCTAACGAATCTATTGAACTCTTCAAAAATGCAATGGTCTCATCGAATGTTAAAAATCTAATGAATAATCTTCTACAAAAGGATTATTCATCCTCTATTGACACTAGAGTTAACGATGCAGTTAATGATGTTCAATCAATTTTTATGGCTGCTTCTAAGCTATCTCTAAAATTGAAAAGACATAAAAGCAAAAAGAAACGAAATTCATTCTGTAAAAAGAAATGGTTTGACTACGACTGCAATCGGATTAGAATTGAGCTTAGAAAGTTATCAAATTTAAAACATGCTAATCCATATGACACTAAGATAAGGCAATCATACCATCAAAAATTAAAAGAATTTAAAAAGCTCCTAAAGTTTAAAAAACGGTCCTTTCATAATAAAATTTTATCTCAGATAGAAAACAATAAAGACAATTCTATGTTTTGGAAGATTTTAAACTCGGCTGATGAGGAGATAAAAGAAGATATTCTTCCTCCTATACACGAAACTCAATGGTTAAACCACTTTCAATCACTGCACTCACATGCACAGTGCGATAACCAACAAGCAGCAGATGAAAGATTGGAAAGACTTGAAAATGCATTTTGTGAACCCAATTTCGAATTGAACACAGATATTACTGAGACAGAAATTCTATCTTGTACGAAACTTCTAAAGGCGAACAAAGCCGCATTCTCAGATAAAATAAGGAACGAAATGATACAACACAGTGTTGGAACTATGTTACCAGTGTATGTTAAGCTATTTAATTTGATACTGAATTCGGGGAATTTTCCAGACACCTGGTGTGTAGGCTCTATAACCCCTATCCACAAAAATGGAGATCACGAAGATCCCAACAATTACAGAGGCATATGTGTTTCTAGTTGTTTAGGTAAATTTTTCACGCTTATCCTCAACCAACGATTATTACATTTCGCACAGAAACATGATTTAATTCACAATTCACAAATTGGCTTTCTTCCAAACAGCAGAACAACTGATCACATCTTTACTCTCAGAACAATTATTGATAAGTATACTAAAAATGTAAGTGGAGGGAAAATTTATGCATGCTTTGTTGATTTTAAAAAAGCATTTGATTCCGTTTGGCATAAAGGTCTATTTTATAGACTGCTTGAAAGCAAAATTAATGGAAATTTTTACAAATTGATAAAAAGCATGTATTCAAAGACAACTTGTTTTATAAAATTAGGGACACAAAGAACAAAGGCTTTCGAATACAACCGTGGAGTACATCAGGGTTGTATATTGAGTCCTTTACTATTTAATCTCTATTTGAACAACCTTCCAAAACTACTTGATCAAACACCATATACGGATCCCATTTACATAACTAATGAATTGAAGGTATCTTCTTTACTCTATGCTGACGATTTAGTTCTTTTATCTCACTCACGTCAAGGTCTCCAAAATAGTCTCAATGCATTATCAAAGTTTTGTACAGATTGGAAAATGACAATCAATGAAAAGAAAACAAAAATTATGATTTTTACAAATAAAAGAATGGGCAAACCACCCACATTTGTTATAAACTCTAAACCGCTTGACCAGGTCTATGAATATACTTATTTAGGAGTAAAAATATCCTCAACTGGAAATTTTACACCCCATCTAAAACAAATTCGAGATAAAGCCTTAAATGCTTTCTTTAAACTTGCTAGAAAAATTGACCTAAAAAAACTTAAACCAATGCATGCTAATAAACTTTTCAACTCATACATTTCACCAATTCTAACATACGCGAGTGAAATATGGAGTTTATATTCACCACTATCTTTTGAAAAATGGGACAAAAATGATGTTGAAAAGGTTCATCTGCGTTTTTGTAGATATTATTTAGGAGTAAACAATAAGTCCTCAAATATTGCCTGCAGAGCCGAAATTGGTCGCTTTCCTTTAAAAATTTTTATTGACAAATTAACAATCAAATATTTCAACCATTTAATCTGTTTACCCGAGAACTCAATTGCAAAGCAATCCTTACTCTTATCTAATGTATTATCACAGAAAAATAAACCATGTTACATCTCGAACTTACAAAAGATGATAAAAAACTATGATTCTGATTTTCCAAAACTCTCGATCAATTGCGTTATAAACAATTCGACTATCTGTGATCTTGAGTCTATGATGAAAACTCAATATTTCAATTTATGGAAACATATACTAAATAACTCCCCAAAACTTTCTTTTTACAAAACTTTTAAAGAATACTACGAAGAAGAAAAATATTTGAGTACTTTAAATAACTTTGAAGAAAGACGACAGTTTTCACAACTACGAATTAGCAGTCATAAATTAGCGATTGAAACTGGAAGATACACTATACCTAAAACACCACAGGACCAAAGATTTTGTCTATTATGCAAAGATAAAATAGTAGAAACAGAAGAACACATGATTGCCGACTGTTCAGCTTATTCTAATCTTCGTTTAGAATTTCAATCAAAACTCAAGGACAAAATTGATTTTTCTACAAATTATTTATCTGCTCTTATGAAATCATTAGATGAAAAAGTGATATTTTACTTATCAAAATACATATCAAAATGTTTCCATAAAAGAAAAGAAAAACTTTCAGAAATATAATCCATAAGATATTCCATCTCAATTATATTCATATATATTTATATACATGTATTATTAGTTCATATTTGTTTCTGTTCCATAATAATAACAAAATGTCAAATCACCTTTCAGTGATTACTAGTTATTATTTACGTATAAAAACCAAAAAAAAAAAAAAAAAAAAAAAAAAAAAAACCTTGTAAACTTTAAACAATACCTGGAATGAACCAGGTCATGTCAATAAAGTACGTTGAACTTCTATCTATCTATCTATCTATCTATCTATCTATCTATCTATCTATCTATCTATCTATCTATCTATCTATCTATCTATCTATCTATCTATCTATCTATCTATCTATCTATCTATCTATCTATCTATCTATCTATCTATCTATCTATCTATCTATCTATCTATCTATCTATCTATCTATCTATCTATCTATCTATCTATCTATCTATCTATCTATCTATCTATCTATCTATCTATCTATCTATCTATCTATCTATCTATCTATCTATCTATCTATCTATCTATCTATCTATCTATCTATCTATCTATCTATCTATCTATCTATCTATCTATCTATCTATCTATCTATCTATCTATCTATCTATCTATCTATCTATCTATCTATCTATCTATCTATCTATCTATCTATCTATCTATCTATCTATCTATCTATCTATCTATCTATCTATCTATCTATCTATCTATCTATCTATCTATCTATCTATCTATCTATCTATCTATCTATCTATCTATCTATCTATCTATCTATCTATCTATCTATCTATCTATCTATCTATCTATCTATCTATCTATCTATCTATCTATCTATCT
Source organism: Telmatactis stephensoni (assembly GCA_029948255.1). Taxonomy (NCBI): domain Eukaryota; kingdom Metazoa; phylum Cnidaria; class Anthozoa; order Actiniaria; family Isophelliidae; genus Telmatactis; species Telmatactis stephensoni. The sequence continues at coordinate 379,974 of JALIZF010001605.1, read as the reverse complement.
ATCTATCTATCTATCTATCTATCTATCTATCTATCTATCTATCTATCTATCTATCTATCTATCTATCTATCTATCTATCTATCTATCTATCTATCTATCTATCTATCTATCTATCTATCACGTGACCATCATGGCGTACAGACACTCACCAACATGGCTCTCTGATAATTCGCTCTAACTCACCCTTTTTATTTAGTTATTTGGATTTTACCTTAGACACCGTTTTTATAATGATTATGTAATTCATTCTGGATGAAAATATGGACGCTGGGGACAATACAGATGAAAATATACACGATCTAGATGATCAACAAGCCAAGACGCAAACACGTGTCAGAGAAACCCCCGATCGATCTCTCGATCGGTACACCTACGATGAGTTCAAAACAAAGTCAATCAACGCTAAAGATCTTCTTTTTGAAGCCATTGATATTAATACATATAAACCGACAGCTAAGTTGGTCGCCTTTAAAACAGCTGAAGAACGTTTACCTATCTGGATTCAAGCAATCATTGCTCGGTACTATGACAATGAATCCGTCTCAGTAACATGGCAAGATTTCGACAGTCAGATACATGAAGGTAAAGCGGAGAAAACTAAGGTAACTGTCTCTAAAGAAGACGTTAAATATTTTGTAATAACTATATTCAATACTACTGGTCGTCTTCAAGTACAAGGTCAATGGTACACTAAGTGGGCTCGTCACGAGTTTGCTTTGTTGCTACAGTATGTTAAGTCACACTTCAAACATGAAACAACAAATCTAGATTACGACCTGTTTAAGTATACACAAGAAGATTTGGTAGATGAAGAGTATGAACATGAGAATGAACATGAGGCAATTGAATCAAGTGACAGTGAAAGTAGTAGTGACGAAGGTAGTGATAATGAGTCCGAAGGAGGTGATACTGGTTCAATTAGAGTGACTATTGCTAAATTAGAACACGACTTCGTAAACTCAAAAATCACTTTTGAAAACGATATCTCTTCACTTAAGAGTTCTCTAGAGGAAATTTCTACCATGAAGGATAAACTAGTGGCTATTGAAAATAATTTTAAGGCCAAACTAATAGCCTTAGATGACCGCATTTTTCATAGCATCAATAATCGAGTCAATTTGGATAGCAATGTAACTAATATGGAATCACAAATGAAGAAAATGCAGCATCAAATTAATCAACTAAACAGCAACCAATCTCAGTTGAGAGAAGAGTTGAACGAAGTCAAAAATGAAAATGTTAGTCTGAGACAAGAAGTTTTTATCCTGAAAGAAATACTTCAAACCCATGAAAATGCCTTACAGACCAATGACAACAATGACAACAGATCGGAAGTTAATCCGGAACCTGAGGATTATCAAATAGCGTTAAATAAAGCAGACATCATGGATGAAACAAACAATCGAGCAAATAAAGAAACACCTTCTGACAAAGAATCCATTATACTACTAACTGACTCTAATGGAAAATTCATTAACAGTAATCAAATTCATGAATCTAAAGATGTCCATCATTTTACCACTTATACTCTAGACCAAGCTAATGCTAAAATTAATGAATTGAAAATATCAAACCCTTCCGTGATTTTTCTGCACTGTGGGACAAATGACATTGAAAAGAAAAATTTATCTGATGTCATTGATGAATCGACAAAGCTAATACAATCGACACAATCAAAGTATCCGTCTGCAAAAATCATTTATTCCTCACTTCTACCACGTCTTGATGCCATAAATTCAGTTGCTGACCAATTGAATCGGAAAATGGAGCAGTTTTGTGGAAATAAGGAATCCCTGATTTATTTGGATAACTCACATATAAACAATATGTACCAATTTTACGACAATAAACATCTAAACCGTCGTGGATTTAAAGTATTCGCCAAAAATATGAAAGGCTCAATCTATGGAACTCATAAGAAATTGATACATCAGTCCATACAAAGACGAAGAACCAACGAGGACTCACCGTATAATACACAATTCGTGCCTAACCGACGTCCGAAGACACCTTCTGTCCGTCACGAACAGCAAAGGAACCCCGCTTTATACCACCGGAAACAACAGGACTACCCACAACAAAGAACCTTCTATCCAAGCCACGGACGTTCTTATGCCAACGTAACAGCAACACCCCAACATCAATACAGTCATCCTAATCAGGAACTCAGCAACAACTTGTCAGGTTTACCTTTTCAACTTAAAACATTAATTCAACAATTAAGTTCTTTTATCTAATATATATACCTTAAATCTATTAGATATCACAAGGGTATGTTTTATAATTAAGTTTTATAATTAAGTTGTATTTTATATTTTACTTTATACACTTTTTCTTTTCTTATTTTATTGAATCCAATTTAGTCATCTATTTACTTTTTTTTTATGTGTCTTATAGGTTTTATTCCAAATAGCTATGCACATCATTCATTATCTACATAAGCGACATAAGTTACTACATTGGTAACACTTATCTTTAATTCACCTTTATAGTATACAATTATATTTACTGATCGACATTTTTATATACATATAATAATTCATGAACAACCAAAGCAATCGTTTTTCTTTTGGTACATGGAATATTAATGGATTATACAACAAATCAATTGGTGACAAAACTAAAAGTCATGAATTTCTTGACATCATTAGAAAACACGATTTCATAGCAATAACGGAAACCTGGACTGACGATATTCCAAATATCCCGGGATATTTGCATGTCTATATACCGCCACAGAAAAATAGCAAAATATCAAAATTGAAAACAAGTGGAAGGAAATCCGGCGGAATTTGCATTTATTATAAAATCATTTATAAAAATTCCTTTGAAATCATAAATACCTCTAATTACTCAATTTGGTTTAAAGTCTCCAAAACAATTTTAAAGGAAAACAAAGACTTGTACTTATGTGCCATTTACATCCCACCAGAAAATTCATGCTATTTCGATTCTCAAATGTTTGAAACACTTGAGAATGAAATTGATTTTTTCATGGGAACAGGAAACAATATAATCTTACTTGGTGATTTCAACGCACGAACAGCTAATCTTAGTGACTCAGTTAGTGTTGATGGTAATAATTTTATTACAAACGATCAAAGCGATCTAACAGTATCGATATCACGAAATGCTTTCGATTCCGGATGTAATTCACACGGTGAGAAATTACTTAGTTTATGTAAAAATCTTGATCTAAAAATTTTAAATGGTAGAGTTAGAGGTGACTCCTTGGGGCAAATTACTTACCATGGTTTGAATGGAGTTAGTACTGTTGATTACATTATCGCAGATCAACAATTCTTTAACAAAATTACCTATTTTGTCGTTAACAAACCCTCACCTTTATCTGATCATAGTCCTATCTCTGCTTGGACTCATCTAGTTTTACAAAACGAATCAGTAATTTACGATAAATCGTCCTCTGAAGGTTCTGAAAAGCTTCAAAGTTTACCTCCTCAATTTCAGTGGTTATCTGATTCTAGTGATTACTTCAAAGATGCACTAGCCTCACCATCCGTCACTAATCTAATTAATAATTTCATGCAAAAGGATTATCTGCCGGCAACACCAATTTCAATCAATGAAGCGACAAAGGACGTTCATGCAATTTTTATAGCTACATCAAAATTATCATTGAAATTAAAGACAAATAAATCTAATAGGAAAAGGAAATCTTTTTGTAATAAAAAATGGTTTGATCGTGACTGTAAAAATTCCAGGAATGAACTAAGAAAATGGTCAAACTTAAAACATTCTAATCCACTAGATCAAATGACAAGAAAAACATATCACCAAAAATTGAAACAATTTAAAAAACTCCTTAAGAACAAAAAGCAGTCTTTTCATGATGAAAAGTTAGCGGAAATTGAAAATAATAGTGACAACTCAATGTTTTGGAAAATATTAAATTCTGCAGATGAAAACTTAAAAGAGGAAATACTACCTCCAGTACGAGAAGATAACTGGCTTAGACATTTTCAGTCTTTACATGCTACATGTGATAATCAAAACAAGATTATGGATAATCTACAACAGCTTGAACAAAATCAAAATGAATCAAATACTATTTTAAATACACGAATTACTAAAGAAGAAATCTTGTCCTGTGCAAAATTATTAAAGAACAAAAAGGCTGCATTCACAGATCAGATTAGGAATGAAATGATCAAAAACAGTGTCGAAAATTTACTAGCAGTATTTCTTAAACTTTTTAATTTAATACTGGAATCGGGGAATTTTCCAGACACCTGGTGTGTAGGTTCTATAACCCCCATTTTTAAAAACGGAGATCGCGACGATCCCAACAACTATAGAGGAATATGTGTTTCTAGTTGTCTAGGTAAATTTTTCACACTGATTATGAATAGACGACTATTGAATTTTGCTACAGAAACCAATTTACTTCATAAATCTCAAATTGGCTTCCTGCCTAACAACAGGACTACTGATCATATTTTTACACTTCGGACAATTATCGACAAACATGTGAAAAATGTCAGCAAAGGCAAAATATATGCATGTTTTATTGATTTTAAAAAAGCTTTTGATTCAATTTGGCATTTAGGATTATTTTTTCAGCTTTTAAAAAATAATATAAATGGAAAATTCTATCAAATTATTAAAAATATGTACACAAAAAGTACTTGTTATATCAAATTAGGAAACTCAAGAACGAAATCTTTTCAATACAATCGAGGAGTTCGTCAAGGGTGTATTATAAGTCCATTCCTGTTCAACCTTTACTTAAATGAGCTCCCTAAGTTACTTGATCTTACACCTCACAATGATCCAATTTTTCTACCAAATGGATCGAAATTATCATCTTTATTGTACGCTGACGATCTGGTTTTATTGTCACACTCGCGTCAAGGATTACAAAATAACCTAAACGCAATCTCAAAATTTTGTAAAGAATGGAAAATGTCTATAAATGAAAAGAAATCAAAAATCATGATTTTCTCTAATAAAAAATCGAGACAACAACCATTCACTTTAAATTCTAAAAAACTAGAATCAGTGGATGTCTTTACTTACCTTGGAGTTAAAATAAGTTCAACTGGAAACTTTGCTCCTCATTTAAAACAACTAAAAGACAAAGCTTTACATGCCTTCTTCAAATTATCGAGAAAAATCGACTTTAAGAAGCTTAAACCTTCTCAGGCAAACAAATTTTTCGACTCTTTTATCTCTCCAATTCTTACTTATTCAAGCGAAATTTGGAGTCTTTATTCTCATCAAGACTTTGAGAAATGGGATAAAACTGAAGTTGAAAAAACACATCTACGTTTTTGCAGATATTTCCTTGGAGTAAGTAATAAGACTTCAAATATTGCTTGTAGGGCTGAACTTGGTAGATTTCCATTAAAGATTTTTGTCGATAAATTGACTATCAAATTTTATAACCATCTAGTCTATTCATCGGACAACTCGTTAGCCAAACAGTCTTTACTTATGTCTAATTGCTTATTCAAGAAAAATAAAAACTGTTATCTTTCAAATCTCCAAAAAATGCTAAATAACGTAGATCCATCGTTGTGTGTTTCCATTGAACGCCCTTTTAACAATGATATCATAAGTGAACTAGAAACTTTAAGGAAAAACAGTTATTTTAAAAAATGGAAAAATATCCTAGAAAACTCTTCTAAGCTCTCATTTTATAGCACATTTAAAGAATTTTACGAAGAAGAGCCTTATCTCAATCTGTTAAACAATTTTGAACAAAGACGACTATTTACAAAATTTAGAATAAGCAATCATCAACTGAAGATCGAGACTGGACGATATTACAAAATACCCAGAGATGAAAGGTTATGTTTAATGTGTAATAACAATGCTATTGAAACTGAACAACACCTGATTCTCAACTGTCCAGCGTACTCTGATCTTCGCTTGGAATTTCAATCAAAAGTCAAAGAACAAATTGATTTCTCTAATAATTATATAGACACATTAATGAAATCTATAAATAGTAATGTAATTTTTTATTTATCAAAATTTATTTCCAAATGTCTCAATTATAGAAAAGAACAACTCTCAGAGGTATAATCCATTAAATATTCCATTACATATTTTTATAACCATATATACACTCTAGTCCAAATTTATATATTGTTAATGTTCAATTGTAATCAATAATAGCTAATAATGCTTTTCAGCTCAATTTTAAAACTGATTTTTAAGCTATGATTATTTAGATATATATTGTTTCATTCGGTTGAAACCTGATTATTTTAGATATATGGTATAATTAATACCAAAAAGAAATTGTAATTTTTTTAATCGAAAAAAGAAATGTAAACTTTGACAATACCTGTCATATGCAGGTCATGTTAATAAAGTATCTATCTATCTATCTATCTATCTATCTATCTATCTATCTATCTATCTATCTATCTATCTATCTATCTATCTATCTATCTATCTATCTATCTATCTATCTATCTATCTATCTATCTATCTATCTATCTATCTATCTATCTATCTATCTATCTATCTATCTATCTATCTATCTATCTATCTATCTATCTATCTATCTATCTATCTATCTATCTATCTATCTATCTATCTATCTATCTATCTATCTATCTATCTATCTATCTATCTATCTATCTATCTATCTATCTATCTATCTATCTATCTATCTATCTATCTATCTATCTATCTATCTATCTATCTATCTATCTATCTATCTATCTATCTATCTATCTATCTATCTATCTATCTATCTATCTGATCTATCTATCTATCTATCTATCTATCTATCTATCTATCTATCTATCTATCTATCTATCTATCTATCTATCTATCTATCTATCTATCTATCTATCTATCTATCTATCTATCTATCTATCTATCTATCTATCTATCTATCTATCTATCTATCTATCTATCTATCTATCTATCTATCTATCTATCTATCTATCTATCTATCTATCTATCTATCTATCTATCTATCTATCTATCTATCTATCTATCTATCTATCTATCTATCTATCTATCTATCTATCTATCTATCTATCTATCTATCTATCTATCTATCTATCTATCTATCTATCTATCTATCTATCTATCTATCTATCTATCTATCTATCTATCTATCTATCTATCTATCTATCTATCTATCTATCTATCTATCTATCTATCTATCTATCTATCTATCTATCTATCTATCTATCTATCTATCTATCTATCTATCTATCTATCTATCTATCTATCTATCTATCTATCTATCTATCTATCTATCTATCTATCTATCTATCTATCTATCTATCTATCTATCTATCTATCTATCTATCTATCTATCTATCTATCTATCTATCTATCTATCTATCTATCTATCTATCTATCTATCTATCTATCTATCTATCTATCTATCTATCTATCTATCTATCTATCTATCTATCTATCTATCTATCTATCTATCTATCTATCTATCTATCTATCTATCTATCTATCTATCTATCTATCTATCTATCTATCTATCTATCTATCTATCTATCTATCTATCTATCTATCTATCTATCTATCTATCTATCTATCTATCTATCTATCTATAAGCAACGTCTTGTCCATACGACCTAGCCATACTTCAGTCCATTTTACAAGTTTGCAAATGATCAAGAATAGCAAGGTCAAGTGAACATGTCAAATTTAAACAGACTGTAATAATTACAGTGTGTTTTAAATTTGACATTCTTCACTTGACTTTTGCTATTCGTATTTTAACTTAAGATAAATGTGACCTCTCACGTGAAAACGTGTCTTAACGCTTTTCCGTTAAACGGGCATTTTTAACGGCTATTAACGCTTTTTCAAGACAGGTTAACGGTTTACATAAGCGTTATAACGGTTTAGCCCTAACAGCTAACGCTTTATCAAAACGTTATAACGCTTTGATCAGAACAGCTAACGCTCTTTTAAAACGAGCTAACGGTTTGTCTTTAACGGCTAACGGTTTGCCAAAGCGTTATAACGGTTTGTCATGAAGAGCCAAACGCTTTGCTAACGCTTTGATTTTGAGCCCTAACGCTTTGGCTTTGAGCCCTAACGCTTTGCTAACGCTTTGGCTTTGAGCCCTAACGCTTTGCTAACGCTTTGGCTTTGAGCCCTAACGCTTTGCTAACGCTTTGGTTTTGAGCCCTAACGCTTTGCTAACGCTTTGGTTTTGAGCCCTAACGCTTTGGTTTTGAGCCCTAACGCTAGTGGTTTGCTTAAGGTTTTATTTTGAGGACTAATGCTTTGCTTATGGCGCAAGACTCTCAAACTCTCTCCTCCCACCTCCCGAGTGAGTTATCGACTTCCTTGTTTGGCGAATAATATATCGGGCGAAAGTCGATTGGATATACTTGAAGGTTGTCGTTTTGAACTTCGATGCTTTGGTTGTTTCTTCCTTCTACTCTGTATATTACTGCTTCAAAATATGTTTTCATACTTATTATTATTTAATATAATAATTATACTTGGTGTATTTTGTCGCACGATGCGTTTCTTGGTCGGAGAAAATTATTCAACACAACATTCCTTCCGTAGTTTGTCATGCATAAACAACACGCTTTGGTCACATGATTCATAATTTGCATGTTTCTATGACGTCTGAATAACAGTTGTCCAGTTGTCATAGCAATCTCTTTGTAAGTAAAGCTACACTCTTCAAAATCTCAATCAAAAGCAATGGACGAACAACAAGAAAGAAACGACGACAATATCTTCGATAAGCTAATAATATTTCTACGTGATGGATGTGGATGTCACTATGGCCCAAAGGGAGGGTCTTGTTCATCTCAATTTTCAGAAGCTACGATAACATTCAACTTAAACAATGTCTTAGAACTGTCAAGCACTGAGCTGGACCTTGTCATCCTTGCTAATATCCAAGCTTGTACGCGAAATGAAGTAGTTGGAGAGAAGAGACCTCATAGCCGATGTAACTTTATGTTCCAGTCAAAGACGATCTGCAAAGAAATGTTTCTGCATCTTTACGGGATAAGTAGGTCGAGGTTTGGACGGCTGAAGGAACATAACGATGAAAAAGGAATACTTCCCAGACAACATGGCAACACTAAAAGACGCCCAGCACATTCACTATCCCACGCCACTGTAGAAGATGTAAAGACCTTCCTTTCAAACTATGCTGAAGAGAACGCAATCTCACTGCCCGGCCGTATTCCCGGCTATAAAAGTGGTGACATCCAACTTCTTTCCTCTTGCGATAGCAAGACACATGTTTGGAAGGCATTTACCACTGTGTGTGAGTCAGCAGGAAAGAGAGCTATATGTTACACTAAGTTCATTGAACTTTGGGCTCAATTTTATCCCAATCTTGTCGTTGCAAAACCAAGAACTGATCTGTGCATGACTTGCCAGAATAACACATCCAAACTACAGCGGGCGTACAATCTTTCAGATCGAGAAAAGTCAGACTGTGTGAGAGCTCAACAGGATCATCTAGACTGTGCTCAGAAAGAGCGAGATTGTTATCGTGATGCATGTAAAAAGGCATCTAAACAATTGGAAAGGAGAGAATTACCAAGTGGCAAGCAAGCACCATGCTCATGGAATGGTACAATGCACTACTCATTCGATTATGCACAGCAAGTTCATATTCCAAGCAACCCGATGCAGCCTGGGCCGATTTACTTCAAAACACCAAGGAAGTGTGGAATATTTGTCATGTGCGAAGGTATCCCACAGCAAGTGAACTTTCTTATCGATGAAGCAGCGAATACAGGAAAAGGAGCAAACTCAACAATAAGCTACTTACACTTCTATTTTGAGCAACACGGACAAGGAGAGACAAGCGTACATATACACGCAGACAATTGATCGGGACAGAACAAGAACAATTATTTTATTTGGTATCTTATTTGGCATACTATAGCTAATTTGCATTATTCTGTTTTGTATTCTTTTCTTATTGCTGGACACACTAAGTTTGGGCCTGATCGTTGCTTTGGAATGATTAAGAAGTCTTATAAGTTAACATATGTTTCGTCTTTGTATGAACTCGCTAGTTTTGTTGACTCTTCAAGTAATGTCGGGGTTAACAAAGCCCAATTAGTTAGCACCCATGATGGAAGAGTTATTGTACCTGTGTACAATACAAGTACTTACAGCCTTATTTTAGAAAACTACCTAATATTTTATCATTTCACCATTTTCGCATTTCATGTGAGCACCCAGGTATGGTTTATTGTAAGAAGTTTTCTTCATTGGAAGAACAGCAATTTATGTTACTTAAGAATAAGGAAGTTCTTCCTCCAAGTACACTAGCAGCCGATTTTGTTTATCCGGAAGGTCTGTCGAATGATCGCAAAAGGTATCTCTTTAAAGAAATAAGGCAATTCTGTAAGCCAGGTACTGAGGACTTGGTAACGCCACGACCATAATTTGTTATTATTAATTTTACCAAAGACAAATATTTACTGTACTGATGACTTTATATTTGAAAACTTCAAATGAAAATCTAAGGAACTTTCATTCATGTGTTTAAAATGAATTACGTAAATTGATAATCAAGTTATTAGGGTTAAGGAAATAAAACAGAAAATAACTACTCAACAAGTGTTCATTACTTTTGAAAACCTAATTTTATATAGCTTGCTCCATGTTCCGACACACAGCTAATTAAATTTTTCCTTAGAATTTGGACTTAGATGGATGAGAACAATGGAATGGAAATAGAGTAGAGTTTGCACCTACATTCATTGTTTGTAAAAACAAAAGAAATTATTTGCTCTAGGGGACTGTTTACATGTTACCAGAATGAGTTTCGTTCTGGAATGAATATATTGTATTGCTTGTACTGGTACGAGATTCTGTGATGGTATCATGTATAAAAAACCATTGAGTGTGACCAGCTAAGAACACAAGTGGCAGAGCTGCAGGAACATAAAACCCAGGCAGAAAGAAATCACGAGGCTATGTGCAAGGTACTTATATAACTTAATAATTTTAACAGCTGCTGTAATTGACCTAGCTTTTATTTTGAATTTATTTTTTGGGGGGAGGGGGGCTTCATTTCATTATCTACATGTACACGCTTACAGTATTAAAGTGAATGCTTAAGTTGTTGTGGTTTTAAGTAAAAACTAGGTCAGTCATTAAACTTACCGCCTACATAGTATTTTAATACCATCATATGAACCATACTTTTGTTCTCTCTTCTAAAAACCATAACAGTGCATTTCTATTTGTCAAGACCAGTTGTCTTATAGAGTTACTTTTCTTACAGGTCGTTGCCCAACTCGAGGAGTCCATGGCGTCAATGGAGAGAAGAATCATGAGTCGACTGGATACAATCGAGTCTTCTAGAGTGGCTTCCCTGGAAACTGTATCTACCTCGAGTTTCATAAGTTTGACATTAAACATTACAGCAAAACAGGATTCATCTCAATCAATAGGCCCCTTGCACCAGCTCAATTTGGAGGGCAAAATAATGAGTTCCAGTTCTCTAGACATGGAAATTCTTTTGTTTTGCCCTCCAAATTGAGCTGCATTCCAAAACTGTCGAAACAATAATTCTCGCAATGTGTTTGTTTGACCAATAAATACTGGTATATCCATAGGCAGCCTAAGCAATTACTTTGTGAAGGTGCTATTTCCAAATCAGTAGCAAAAACTGATTGTTTGGGCTACCTGTGGTATGTCTTTCGTTCAAAAACTTGTTTTCTTAATTCACAGGAACAAGAACCGCCATCACCAGAACTGCCCACCATTGACCTCGAGGCACTACAACAACTTTGTGGACCCGTCACCACAGATGCTGCAGTACACAATGACGTCATCCAGTCCACACCTGCAGCAGCCACCTTGGCCCCTGGCAGTACAGCCTCTGTCTCAGAAGAACTTCTTCGCAGCTGCCTAATGCCAAGAAAGATCACAGAAGTCTGCCAAACTTTTGAATCAGAAATGTCACGAGAGCGCTGCGCTGTGAAACTTCTGAAGCACTTCTTTACCTCAGAGGCCCTATCGACCTGCAACACAGATGGGTCGCATGGAAAAGGGCCCCTGGACCAATCCAAGTTATTTTCCTTGAGAGGTAACTAGTATGTATGTATATAAAAACCATGCGTAGAAGAAACAAAAAAAATATGGCTACTTTAATTAGGTACTTAAACTTATTGTTCTTCCTTTCTCTTTGATCTTTTAGTTCTCCTATTTTCAAGATATCCTGTTGCTCCTGATGAAGATGAAAGCAAAGCTTGGAAAAAGTGTAAATCAAAGATTAATTCTAGGTGACGTGCCACGAAGTTTCATGGCCGTATTTTTAAATCGGCAGATTAAATAAATTTTATGTAAATCATTATATTTTTTATGTAGTAATATTTTGTAAATCATATCAAATACAATAATAAAAACATTGCTATGAAAGTGTTAATACTATATCTGTTTGTCATTTGGGTTCATGGCAGCCAAAAATAATTACTGCAATTTTCAAAATAAACTCGGACATCTAAACACTCAAGTGGTTTTTGCCAAATAATTAGCTTCCATCAATCAAAATCAAAAATCAAAAATACGAAGATCTAACTAATATTAAAATTATATTTACCTGTTACAAATTGTTAAAAGATCATATTAAGTCATTTGATAGGTTTTTAGGGATCTTTATGAGTATTTTTTGAAGTGGCAGAAGCGAACTGAACCAAATTCCAACGGACTTTTTAAAGGTCAGAGTTCGCAATAATTATTGCAGGAATTAGTCTTGGTCCTAATTTGCATTGCGCGACAGAATATTATTTTTTACCGCTTATAATATTAACAGAAAAGCGTTATTAACGGAAAAGCGTTAAGACACAGTTTTCACATGAGAGGTCACAAATCACGACAAAGATTTCTGTTTGTATTTACCATTTCAAAAATAGAAGAAGACTCTTTTTTAATAACTTTTGGAGCTAATTTGAAAATATAAGTGGACCTTAAATAGTACCAAAATCAACAACACACTTTAAAATTTGACATGATAAGCTTGCCAACAGGCTGAACTGGATTATCAAGGTATAATGGGAATGGGGTGTGTCCAAAAACTAACAACATTAAACAGGACCAACATTTTTTTAGCTTTCTCTAAAGATTTCAGTGAAGTTCTTACTAAAGACTTTGCCAGATAACACAAAAACTCAAGTTTACTTTTATTTGACCTCAAAAAAGAGAAAAAACATTTGACATTGACTCCAGAGTTTGTTTACATGTGAAAGTTCAAAGGATTGAAGTGAGTAACATCCTTTATTTGACTATGAAATTATTGTACCCTAACATTTTTTTCTTATAATTAAAAATATTGTTATAATTTACCTCAAAAGAAAAAAAAATGATTCAATTGGTTAGAATTGAAGAGTTGTTTAGGATTAACTTCTGTTGACGCAATCGCCAGTACATTGTTCAGTTGTCCAGAATCCATTTGCAGGAATTATAAGAACAACATATATCTGTCTTCACTTTGATCTGAATGGCTTGTGTTAATTATTTGCCATATGAAAAAAAGTTAACATTAACTTCTAGAATCTATTTCCAGGTTTGTGAAAACCACTATTTACATTCATTTCTATTTCAGACACGACATATTCATTATTCAGAATTTTCATTATTTTCAAATATTCACAATAATAAAAAGGTCAAGCTTCACAAGAAGTGGTACACAACTTCAAGCTAATAATTCATTTGAATTATGGTTTCTTGGAAAATAAGTCTTAAACTGGAAAATTGAATCTTCAGTTGTTGATTAAGCTATCATTAAACTTTAATGAAACCATTCATATTCTCATGTTAGTGACAAAAGCAAGGCTATTGACTTAAAACTATGTGCTTTCACACTTCCAAATTTTGCTTACTCACCAAAATTCTGTAGAACAAGGCATTGGTTGCTTTAAATGGAGATATATGTGGTATGATTAGTTTAGTGTAAAGAAAAATATATTTAGTTCTTAGTAATATTTATGCAGCCAAAGCCAATATTGTCGAGTTTAACTCATCTTGTTCAACAATCACAAAGCTGCATTTGGTTTCAAAATATAAACTTCTGTGAATAAATTAAAAGCCATTTTCAACAGAGCATGGAATTTATGATGGCCTTATTCAACATGAAAGACTTATTAAAAATTTCAGTATTAAATTTTTAGATGTATAAATCATCAACAAGTTTGGTTTGGAAAATAATATGCACCAATTCCAACAATTCAGCAAGCAATCACCATCAGTGCTGTAACTTAAACAATCAGACCAATTCAGACAATCTTTAAACAATTAGGACAACAAAGTCCAAATCAATCAATCTAAAATATATATATTAATTAACATCAGCTGAATTAAAGAAAAAATTTGTTGGTTACAATTCATTGTTTTGCCATTATCTGCACAATCCATTGTGAGGACTTCTGGCAGTAGCCCTTTGCAAATGTCAAGACAAAATTATCAAATGTATGTTGGTACCACTTTGAGTTTTATTTCCATTGCTTGCTTTTGGTTTTATTCAATTACTTGTCAGTAATATTTGATCAGCAATTTTATTTCTATCCAAAGTATCGCTTTTATACTTGTGGGTTTTTATATTGCACAATTAGTATAGGAAATCACACGATCTTGAGTACAATTCGGAATTAATAGGTACGAGTAATGTTTTGAAAGTTCTCAAAATAGGACGAGCCTTTAGGCGAGTCCTATTTGAGAGTTTTCAAAACATTACGAGTAACTATTAATTCTGAATTGTACGAGAAGATCGTGCGATTTTTTATTTATAATACACTATCGTTGCCATAGCGACTTAATAGGTACTCTACAGAGTACAATTAACGATATAATTGTACTCCTCTCGTCCAATCAGAATCGAATAATTTTGTATAATGTATTATAAGCTTAGTAAGACAATTAAAAGTAATTTTGATATGAAAAAAAAGATTTCATCAAATGTAGTTTAAGTAAGTTATGGTTATACACAGAAATTATGAAAAGTCTAATAGTTTAACAGCTCCAGTGTTTTAAAATATTCATATTCAGTTACACATTCAAATAACATGAAGATTTACAACATTATTTAAATCAAGGAGTATGTATTGTCTGCAACGAAATTACCCTGCCAACACTTTCATTCTTGACCCCATGTCATCTCTGCATTCCAAAAATATTAATAAAACTCACAAACACTTTTATGACATTTTCCTAGGGAAGACTCTGTTCAGTGTGAGTTTTTTCATAACAAGCTTCTTTTTAACTCGTGGATTGAAAATCCACGAGTTATTGTGAGGGGTCGAATATGCAAATCAGTCAGGTTACTATTAATATAAAAATTAGGTACTACCTAATAGCGGAGCTCCCATTTAAATATAATAATAATTTTAAATACTTTGTTTTATTTTGACGTTTTTGATTCAAATGAATTGGGCTTGCTGTGGTAATAGGCAAACAAATATTGCATTTTGTTGTAAAAGTTGAAATAAAGACTATAGATCAAGCTTTATTTCTTGCCCTTCAGCCCTGAGAATTATAAGGCTTTCAACTCAGTGACCATAGTGATATTTATTCAGATATTTGTGTCAGATTTTATAATTGACTTAGTAGTAGTGCTTCATAATTCTCAGAAATAGGATGCAAAAATCCCTCAAACTGATTTCATTCACATAAATACTGAACCTAATTCAACATCCTTCAATTAAACAATTAGACATTGCAGAAAATTATATTTAGATTTTTCTGTCTTGACAGTATTGTGGCATCTTGTTTTTTTTTTTATTATTATGTAGAGTAGAATGACACTGATAAATAGTTGTCTTTACACGAAACAAGAATTCTCTCTTCCAGGTTACACTAATCATGACTTTAGATGAAATTGTAAAACAACTCAAAACAACTACTACCTAAAAGCAAAGCTCCAATTTCAATTTTAATTTTTTTATGTTCTTGATTCAAATGAATTGGGCTTCCTGTGGTAATTGAAAAAGTTGAAATGAAGATTATTTAAAAAGCATTTTTAAAATAAGTTTTGGTTTTGGTTTGTATATTGTATGGGCTTGTATGCTCAGTGACCTTTATTACAGTAAATTTTAATATTCAGATTCACTGTCAGATTTCATAACTGACTTTGTAAGGGTTCATAATTTTCAGAAATAGAAAGCAAAATCTCCAAAACATTTTTTTAAATTGATACAAGTAATTAAACCTTTTCGACATCCTGAATATTACAGAACAACATATATTGATTTGTCTGTCTTCACTATATTTGTGACATCTTGTTTTTTGTGGTTGTTGTTGTTATTTTGTTTTGTTATTTAATGTAGAAAAGAATGACACACTAGCTAGGCGAATACTTGTCTCCCACTTTTCTCTTCCAGATTACACTGATAATACAATTTAAAGTGATTATAAAAACACCTATTTGAAATAACAAGAAAACAAGGAATTAAGCATTTTCAGTCTGTATTTAAGGCTTCACAGGGCTCACTGAGCAACTTCATCCAGATGAATAAAGTATAAAAACAATTCTAGTTTGCATGGCAAAATTCCTTCTTTTTTTCCTGTCAATTGTTTCATTAAATTCCAGACCAAAACTTGAGCTGTATTTACACATTAGTGGGGTTGAAATAAGTTCAAAATCAATTTTTTTACTAATTTTATTATTATTAGAACTAGTGCAAAAAGTTCACCGTAAAACAAAATGTCGTTGTACATTATTTTCATGTAAGGCTTGATCGAGTGTTTCTTTAAACTTGGCCACAGTTCAACGTGCATAAAAGGTTTTTTTTAAGTCATCAATCCCAAATCAAAGATAAAAGATCAAATATAGATACAAGAGACTTTTTGATATCATTTTCTGGCCAGGGTCTTTACCTTGAAGTGCTTTCCTTGTTGTCTTTTCGAAGCATACTGGTCCTTGTTTCACGCTCAATGCAGACGATTCTTGATTTATTTCCAACTTTGGCTAGATTTTTAAGCAGCTTTACTGAAGGCATCTTCACGAAACGAAGAATACACGATCCTCAATGACTCATTCATTATGAGGAATTTTTTTAAACTACGAATCCAACTAAAAAGTCGTTCAACTTTGAAAATATCCTCTGTGTCTTTCGTCTTTCGAGCAGTTTTTGAAACGACACCAGGCCCGAAAAAAATTCAAACGTACGGTTTTTTTCGCTTTAACCTGTCAAGATTGGCACAGATTAATGTCCATCAAAATCGCTAAATTTTTACGAGGTTTCGAGAATACTATTTTTAAGCTTTGCAAGTTAAAACTGCAAGGAAACTTGTAAATTTTCAGTTTTCAAAGTGTCAGCGCGCGTCAAGTTGGCGCCAAAAAGCAATCAGCCAATCAGCATCGCGATGGCACGGACGGACGGACGGAAGTGACGTATACTCAAGCCATGAAAAATCAACTCGATGGGTTACCATTTTTTCTAAAGTATGGTGCTCCGCTCTGCGAGGGCCTTCGGCAGAGGAGCTCCGCTAATAATATTATCCAAATGACTCTTTCAAAATTCTTTACAGATGGGCCCAATCTTAATTTTTGTAGCTACAGCCTCGTTTCGAGGCGTAGCTACTATGTCATCGAGTTCATGTCCGTAAGTAACACCACAGGAAACCCATAAGTCCTAAACTGACCAATCAGAAGCAAGTACGAGTGTTAGTGTTCGACAAACGATCTGACAAACGATAAAAAACAAAGCAAAGTAGAATCTAATCTGAAATTTCCAAGCTATCAGAATTTCCGTGAATGGATGTTTACCCTGTGTAAACTACATTATAATTTGCTCCTTGGTTAGCTCGTTACTGCAGCCTCAAGCCACTGGATTGAAAATTTCCAGCAGTTTTACCGAAATGTGATTTTGTGTCGGCTGTTGCTTGATCGTCTGTCTCGCTGATCATCAGGAATGAAGCGGTGAACTGTACTGTGAAGTTGTGTGAAGGAAAAAACGATGCCAAGAAAAAAAGGTTTATATAGTCGGTGATCCTCGTATCTACCAAATTAACTGAAGACGCCAAGTAATGAAAAGAAATAGTAAGTTTCAGTTAAACGGGTCATGAAATTTACGAACACTTCACAGTCACGACTGTAAGCGAAGCTTGCTTACGATTTTCTACAGACGAATTTTCGCTACAAGTACTGTCTGTTTGTACACGAATATCATCGTGTTAACCTATTTCACATCTTATTTGATGTGGATTCTACTTCAGTGGAATGTATATTGCGTCGATGGATCAGGAGCATGACTGGTTGACTGACTTGACTTCTCATCTCTTGATTCCCAACGTTTCTTTTAAATTTTACTTTAGGACCGATTGAGACAGGGCTTTTTTATAATAGGTACTTCAAAATTGATTGAATAAATCAGAGTTAACTCTGAATAAATTAACATTTTCAATACAGTTTGTAGCTCACTTTTATTACACGTGCAATCAAACACGTTCCTTGAGGAGTCCCATTTCAATCCCAACGATTGTTTATTGTAAAAAAATGTAATAACTGTTCCGAACCATTCCTCTCTAGATAACAGCGGTTTTCGAAATAATGTGAACTCTGACCTCCAAACTGAGTCCGTTGGAATTTGTTTTTCGGCCACTTCAAACAAACGACCCAAAAACTGATACTCATAAAGATCCCTAAAAGCATACCAAATGACGAATAATGATCTTTAAACGACCTGTAAAAGCTAAATATGATTTTGGTATAAGTTAAATCTTCGTATTTTTAAAATTGACTGACAGAGGTGAACTGAACCAAATTCCGTCCAATTCACGGACTTTTCGCATAATTCTGAAAATCGCTGTAAGGCTGTAGCTACATGCGCATTTTGTGCGCCTATTTTTAGATTTGTGAGAGCAATGATTTATCATTTAGAAAAATACATATTGTATCAATTGATTTATATTTTTGCCTTGATTTTTTTTTAGCGTCAAGCAGTGTGCAAGTGTACAGTATGTAAAGTACTTAAATGGCTCACAGGATTTCACTTTCTGTTAGAAACAGCTAGTCTTACAATTATAGATCCACATTAAACAAAGAGAGCAGCATAATTTCACTTCCATAACTTTCAGTTTTTCTTAATGTTTCAAATAAGTCACAGCATTGTGGATGTAATACCCGCAACACAAATGAAATCCACTTTTTCTCTTCTGACAAGAAACATAGGTTAAAAAACTGTATATAGACCCATGATAGTATGCCATAAGGTGTAACACCCAAACAATTATCATTATTCTAAATGTTTTAATTGCTTACTTTACAGTATAAATGCCTATTCAAACTTTGTGAAAATAATAGCTTAACAAAACTTACACTTAGGGCTGTGACACAGTAAGCATAATCAATGCCTACAAAATCTCCAAAATACCAGATTTTGCTTAATTAGTCAACTAAAATTTTATATTCTATAGTTTTTTATGTGATAAAACACCATTTGATTATTTAGTTCTAATGATATAATACCTAAAGGAATCTTAGAAAGCAAAGCAGCAAAAGATAAGCTTGACATTATATTTCTGCTCTGGGCTCAATTTTCAAGACCAAACATTTTCTGTAGATAGAGAAACCTCTTATCTAAGTTTACTGGTGTTTTTGAACCAATCAAGAGATCTTTGTGGGTGTAGGAATTTTTTCCATCAGAAAATCAAATAATTCAATCAATCCTAGCACTAAAAGTAACCCCTCTGCTCACCTGATAATCAGGCTAATACCTGAGTAAACTTAGAAATGAGGTTTCTCTATCTACAGAAAATGTTTGGTCTTGAAAATTGAACTCAGACATTTTCCAGGCTTTATAACAAATGCTATGATTTTTCAAAGTAGGCTTGGAAATCAGTTTAAACAGTCTGCTGTTGATAATTAAAAAGGTATAGTTTGGTACTAAATTGGGTGTATTTATTCCAAGTTCTAAATTCCTTTTGAGCATAAAATGGATGCTAAACAATAGTACATCAATTATGAACTGATGAAAATAGAATTTCAGTGTTAATCCAAACAAAAATTTGAAGTAAGCTTAAGTTAAACTTATAGCTTAACGTATTATAATATTATTTGCACGGTGTAAATTGTTACAATGAGTTTAAGGCTTGATTAATATTACACGAAACAACTCATGTCGTTAGAATGACTGTTGCAGGTTGCATTTAACAGTTGTAGACAAAATTGTTGACCTTGTTGACATTGTTGCTCGGAATTAAAACGTTAACTTAATTCATTAAATATTTTCAAAGCTAAGTAAATCTTACCTTATTACAAAATTCTCATAATCAAAGATACTTTTCCAAAAACAATCATTACCAGAACAAATTAGCCTTGATATAATCTGATTATTAACCATTAGAATGATTAGATTCCAATGGAAAATCTAATTTTCTAATGGAACCATTCAATCCATTCGACGAGCCTCTCAGGATGTCTCCGGTGACGAGCCTTCAGGCCACATCAGCGGTATGACAAACACAGGAAACCCACACACGCTAAGATTTTTGAATTTGCCATTGGAATGATTAGATTCCATTGGAAAATTGTCTTTTCTAACAGGGGCGTACAGGGGTTTTCTCGTGACGCATGATCGGGCATTTTTGTTTTTCGTGATTCGGGATTCTAATAAATCATTTCTCATGATCCATGCATGACATTTCAATCGTGACATGTGAAAAGCCAAAATAATTCTTCGATATCCGTGATTTGTGGGTGTATTTTTGGGATTTTTATCCAATTATTGAATTCTTACCGTTGAGTTAACCATAAACTTATTAATAAGAGATGACACAATGATTCCATAACGTTGTAGGTGCAGCTTGTCAAAATAAGTTAATCTGCAACTGGACTAGGCACTATGCAGGCTATATGATTGGCTGTATTGTTTCCGGGCTCAACCGCAGCTACTGATCATCATCAAATTACCAGTTACAGCTTACGTATTTAAATCCTTCGAGAGAGATAGCTGTCCCAATCCATCTGGGCAAAGAAAGCGTGCGAGTTCCGCTGAAATTTATTGAAGACACATGTCTTCAAAACTTTGTTAAAAAGTTGACAGAGTTTTGTGGACTCAAAGTTGAGGCTGAGAAGCATGGACTGGGCACCCTGATCGAAGTAAAATTATGTCGTCTTTTGAAGTCCAAAGATGGAAGTATACTACCAACATGCACAAAGTTTCTGATAAATGCTTGTGGGTGCGTGGTTATTTTTTGTGATTCAGGAAAATCTGAACTGGCGGGATTTTTCGATTTTATTTTTCGTGATCCATGACAAAGATCCCCCCTGTATGCCCCTGTTCTAATGGAACCATTCGATCGATTGGAATAATTTTATGCCAGGGTCTTAATAAGAAAATCATTGCTTATGCACTTTCCACCGAATACTAAGCATTGTATTTCACAATTAGAACAAATAGGTTCCACTGGAAAAACGTCTTTTCTAATGGAACCATTCGATCCATTGGAATGACTTTATACCAGGGTCTTCATGAGAAATTCATTTTTAACACTTCCCACAGGGACCCCAAGCATTGTCACTCACCATTAGAATGATTAGATTCCATTGGAAAATCATCTTTTCTAATGGAACTGTTCGATCCATTGGAATGATTTTACGCCGGGGTCTTCATAAGAAGATCTTTTCTAACATTTTAAGGTAGTTCTGGAGTCTTAGATTTCATCAATGAATTTCCTTTAAAATCCTGTCATTTAAAGATAATTGTTTGGCAATTCAAAAACTGAGAAAAAAAGAGGGGGTCACCATATTGGTTTCTGAGCTATAAGATGTCGTAAAAGGTGGTATTTTCAACGATTTTCCGCGATTTTTTGCAAAATGTACGTAATCCATATGGTCTGAAGAATGCGAACAAAATTTTTCCGAGAAACGCCTTTACCGTCTCAAAAGATAGATGTGAGGTTTATCTAGCAGTTGTAATAGTAGGTATTGTTTGATGAGTTGCAAACATGATTAAAAGGGCATTCTAGAATCAAATTCCTACCCAATTACGCGCTCCGAAATCGTGTACGGACTGTAACAATGTGGAATATTTACGACAATCCAATCAATGAAGTTGTATTTTTATTTTTTAAATTAAAAAAATGATAAGTACTCTCTTGAATTAAAAGAAAAAAACAGGGGGTCACCGTATTATTTCAAGAGTTAGAAAAGCACAAAAGAGAAAACACACCGAAAACGAACACCAAATATCCCCCATTTTAGCGATTTTCTCGCCGGATTTTCCGATGGATAAGATTAACTAAATTTAAAAGTTTCAGGTTAAATACCTACACTACACAGTGTACAAGATTTCTTGATTAAAGTTTTTCCGATATTTGGATGACAAAATATAATTTTTCTCTACTAAAGTTTGAGTTTCTACATTTTCAATCGCTCTCTTACTAATGCCCAGACTCCCCACGGTAATACCAATGCTCTCTAATAAAAGTGCGCGCGCCCGAATGCGCGCGGGAAATGCGCAGTAGCAAGGGTCCGGAACTACCTTAATTACAGGAATCCCAACCAATTATGTTCACAATCAGTTTAACTAACAGGTTTCTATTTGCAGAAATCATCTCATCTATGGCACACCAATGGAACCAATGGTTCCAATTGATCAAGAAGTACCCCCTTAAAAATTTAATGTCATAACATTTTCATCCAATTTTTCATTCATTACAGTTCCATGACTACTAGATTTCATGTACTTTCCACAGGAATCCCAGTCATTGTAACTTACCATTAGAACAATTAGATTCCATTGGAAAAATGTCTTTTCTAATGGAACCATCGATCCATTGGAATGACTTTATACCAGTCTTATAAAGAAATTCATTACCTATCCACTCTCCACAGGAATACCAAGCATTGTATGTTCCCAATTTCAACGCACTAGATGCATGTTTTAGGAATCCCCCATCCATTGCAATCCAATGGAACCAATGGTTCAAATGAGTAGACACCCCCTCAATTTTTTTTTATACAGTCCATAGTCTATTATAAATGCAAATCTTGACAATTCACATTACATTGTCAGTAACAGAGTCTTTTAATAAATTGTTCTGATAATTAGGAATTCAAGAAAGTAACAGAAAACACAGGATACCCATGTATTTAAAAAATACATAAGATTCTCCTTTTTGTTTTCAAGGCATAAGTAATATTGCCCCTTCATATGTAACTGAGTTGGTGTCGCCTTATATACCATCTCGTTCGTTACATTCATCGTCTAAGAAATTACTTAAAATACCTAAATTTAAATTGCAAACATATGGTTCAAGGGCTTTTTCTATCTGTGGTCCAGTACTCTGGAACTCTCTTCCTCAAGATATTAGGGACTGTGCCAGTATGGACATTTTTAAGTCAAAACTTAAGACATTTCTTTTTAAAGAGGCATATTATTAGTTGACTAGTTTTTATCTCCATGATTTTATAATTTTATCGTTTTTTAACATTATAAATATATATATAGATTTATCTAATTTCAACGAAACTTTTATAATTATGCGGCAATTGTTTTTGTTTATTTTCAGTTATTAATATCTATTATGTAGTTATATTTTTAAATTTTATGCATCAACGCTTTGGGCAGTCTATGTAAAAGCGCTATATAAATAAAGTTATTATTATTATTATTATTATTTAAGTCTTCACCATTAGATTCCAATGGAAACATCAAAGACTCCATTGGAATCTAGTTGCGATATTGGACAACCCTCTTTAAGTCCAGAACTCAGATCGTGGTTAAAAGTTCAAAAGCCAAAGACGGCTGAAGACCTAGGAAATTTAGCCAACTTACATGTCCAGTCAAGAAAAGGACCAATGGTTGCTGGAAGGTATGTCTCAAATATAAAGTATTCAAAACCAGAGGATAGGAATAAACCAAACCAAAAGCCGGAGGGACCTATTGTAAAACTTCCACTTGATTGCTTGTTGGGTCAGTCTTCTTTTGGTAAGACACTTTCAAGAAAAAATATTCTAGACCAATGGGAGCAGAACATTTCCTCAAATAATGTTGCCAACACTGATGTCAAAGATGAAGCTTTTGTTCTGACAAGAAAACAAGTGGCGGAAGTTGCTCAAAAAAGAGTAAACAATTTGGTTGACCGAGAAAATGAGTTTTCATTGAAAAGTTTGTCAAAGCCTGTTACTGGGAGTGAAGATCTAAAGGAAGGTGATTTGCCAGCACTTTTTGAAGAACATAAAGGTATGCCAGTTGATAATTCAAGTAGTGACAATATTGAGATGAAAACATCCTTAAGTGAAGTTCCAATTAATATCTTAGATCGTACTAGACCACAGCTCATTTCAGATCAAAAAGCAGACATGACCCTCGAGAAAGCACACAAACAAGCGTTTGAAAAGGCACCTGAACACGAAGATGGCTATTTTTTTGATTTTTTATGCATAGAAAAATCTTGAAAGATTTGCCCGACAGTATGAAATATGTTGATCGCATTGTTGTCCCAGAAGCTTATAGAAATGAAATTTTATGTGTCTCGCATACTATTCCTTTAGCAGGTCACATGGGTGTTAAGAAAACCATTGACCAGATTAATGCCCATTTCTTCTGGCCGGGAGTTACATTAGATGTTAAGAAATACTGTGCAACATGTCCCTAATGTCAACTCGTTGCAAGAAAGTTAAAGTCACATAGAGCACCACCTTTAAAGCCAACAGAAATTATTACCAAGCCATTCAAAAAAGTGGCTATTGATCTGGTGGGGGAATTGCCAAAATCTACTTCAGGCTACAAGTATATCCTTACCACAGTAGACTGTGCCACGCGGTACCCAGAGGCTGGGGTGAGAGCATGGGAGAGAGCAGACGTGTGTTCTGAGCTCTCCGAGAAGAAACCTTAACATAATTTACAAATTCCATTTATATCGTTAATCTTTGTAACTAACCACTTAAAATGGTAAGAGGTAAAAAGAACCAGGTGATCTCGAGGATTTTGATTAGCCAATCAGAATGCGAATCGCTTTTCAGGAAAAGAATCAATCCCAAGCGCCCTTTGCGGGCGCAAATCCTTGATTTGAGGAAAAAGCAAAACAAAATGGCGGACGCCACGAAGTGAAGAAATCGTTATATTCCTGGGTATTTAGCACATAAAAAGATTCCTTGTTTAAAGACTATGTTTAACAAATAATAACATTAATTTATCCTTACTGCATCAATGCCTGTGGATTTTGGCTAAAAAATGAACACTAAACTCGAAGGGCTCGAAGGAGAAGCGGAAGGAGTTCTTCAACTCTTCGCAAGATTTATCAGCGAAATCTGTATCAGCACTGAGGTCCTCTGCAGTCTTCAGGTTTGCTAGCTAAGAAGTGTCTGGGCCTTTTTCTCTGACACTCTTTCTTGTGGATCATGGATTTTTCCGGTATACATGTAGCTAGTCAAGGATATTGTGGAGTTGCAAATAAAAACTTTCAAGGTCACTGAGTCCCAAATTTAACTTTCCTGTTTCTTCTAGGTATAACAAAATCCTACTTATTAGGTATATGTTTGTTATTAACGTATTATTACCATTATATGATGATATAATAAAACATATTTAGGAATATACCCATTTGTCAGTGTCATGAAAATTTGTAAACCTGTGCAAATGATACTTATTTGAACCAATTTTGTAATATTCATCAGTAGTGAATATTCTGTACACCACAAGGTGAGATGAAGTGCCCAGCATTGTATTTTGCAATATCCATTGGTACTTTTTTCTCTCTGCCAACTGAAGTGCAAACTTGTTGTCAATCATAACCACAATAACATTACTGTTTATTAGACTCGTCAAATTACAAATAATTATTGAACCAAGAATAAAATTGGCTCACAACATGTACATGAAAGAATCGAGAACAAATTAGGTTAAAAGTCAAGACGAGATTAATATGCACAACAGATATATTATAGTTACTAAAGGCCTTCACAAAGCAAACATGGTAGCAATAATTATATAAGTTGATTAACGAAAGTAACAATGTTTTTAGAGATTACAAGTATTTCGAATTCCCTTTCCAGTTTCAACTCAAATTTTATCGCCACCGACAACTTCTGAAACAATTTTTACCAGAGAAACGTCAAGATACATCCCACTTGGACAGCTGTTAGTCAGCATAAAGATTTGAGTTCTCAGCTTCTTCACTGTACGTAACTCGTTTTTGATAAGAAAACGGTTTTTGACCAAATATTTTCTTGATTTTCTCGAAACATTTTCAAAATGGCCATCACAAAAATATTGTAAACCAAGCGCGCAGAGAATGTTGGGATTGATTCTTTTTCAGATTAGAAAATCATGATTTGCGCGCCCACTCAGATCACCTGGATACAAATCAAAGCAGCAGCTTAAAAGAGGAAAACACTCAGCTCAAAGAAGAATTAGAGGAACTCAGAAAAGAGTTTGCCAAACTCAAGATGACCACCGAAAGTAGCCAGCCAAGTGTTCAAGACGTCCAATTCCTGAGTGAAGGATACGACGATTTAACTAAATCCAATGATGATATTTCCCGCAGAATAAGCAATTTTGAATTACGTCTCAACCAGCTTACAGAGAACATCGAAAACCTCAGCAAGGCCATACACGACATGCAATACTTAAAATTTCCGAGCGGTAATGGGTACTAATTTATTCAAAAACATGAAAACGAGGACGGTCGGGCCTGAATTTGAAAATGGCGTCGTTACCATCTCTGCCAGTTGTCAACGGTCCTTGTTTCTTAAGCGAAGAAGATGTGCCTGGATCCTCTTTGAATGGAAGGAAACCAGTTCATTTGAAAAATACCGAATTGAAATTTTGGCTTAAATGCCGTGGTGACACATGCAAAGGTTTACTTACGAAAGCTTTACTTGTGAAACGGTACGTGAGTCCTTTCATTTTTCTACTGAAACTAACCGTTAACTGTAAGACTTGAAACTTAAATTTATATTACTAGTAAGCTATTCAGATATTATTGTCAAACCGTAGTACTTAGTTATATATGTCCACAAATTTTCAGGGTAGAAGAATATATCAGTAGAGGACTCGAAGGTTATATTTGCGATCCCGATGAAAACAAAATATACACTCGAAGGAAGATAAATCGACTGACTTCGAATTCAAGCTCTGGTGTTCCGGCGAATTGTTCTTCAAATCCAAAAGGCGTATCTGATTCA
Source organism: Telmatactis stephensoni (assembly GCA_029948255.1). Taxonomy (NCBI): domain Eukaryota; kingdom Metazoa; phylum Cnidaria; class Anthozoa; order Actiniaria; family Isophelliidae; genus Telmatactis; species Telmatactis stephensoni. Next base: position 352,895 of record JALIZF010001605.1, on the reverse strand, counting down.
AAAAAGGTAGCTTTCCCAACCACGGGTTGGAATTCGTCTTTAGAGAAATCTCCGTTATTTACACGGGCAGAAGTTGATCGCCATATTGCTAAGTCTGGTAAAAGCGTGGCGTCATTTAACCACTCAGTTCCTACGGGAATGAAAAGAGCAACAACTTATCTCCAGGATGAGTATCTGCACAATATTGAAACCAACTATGACCAGAGATGCTTTTTCTTCAAAGCAAAATGTTACCATAGCTTCAAAGTAAATGAGCAGCCCCATGAGCTCAAACTTGCGTTGTGTATTTTGTCTGGGGACGTAGAATATGCATACTGTGGTCCAACATGTGCCGCGGGTAAGTCTGGTTTCTGCAACTATATGTTGGCATTGATGCTTAAAGTCTGCAAGTATTCACTATATGGGTGTTCAGATGTAAAATTTCTAAGAAACGAGGAAGATGAAAGACCCACGCCGATCTGTACTTCCACCTTACAGCAATGGAACAAACCTAGGAACGAAGGAGTGCATGCTCTACCTGTCATGGAAGTCACACCTTCAAAAACTCGCTCTGACAGCAAAAATCGTCAAGGAATTACATCTCAACTCTATGAAGCAAGGAAAAATGATAGCAATTTCAATGATCATTTAGATACTTTTATGTACTCTCTGAAAAAAATCGATCCAAAACTTGGACTTGTGCAGGTTGGGAGTACACCAGTACCCGATGTTGAAACTCAATATGGGATGTGCCCTAAAGGATCGTATGGGTCATACCAGCTTGGATACACAGAATCGAACTTCAAAGTTTGGGTGTCTGGTATTGATACAATTCAACGAAGAAACATTGATACCACAGCAGTATTTCCTTGTTATCCTCCTTTCCCTTTGAATGATTTTAATGAGGGCTATGATTTGCCAATACCATGCAATTTGAATAACATTGAATTGACCAAGCTAAACAGTCTTAAGGTAAGTATATGACTTTTATTGTGTTTCTGTAAACTTAAGCCAATCCAAATTGCAAATCTTGTGCAAAAAATAAATAAATCAAAATGGGCAAAATTGTCTTTTGTGCTATATGTCCAGTTGCCTAAGGGACTGGTCATTATTTACAGGGGGGGGGCTGGTGGAAATGAAAAAGGTAATGCTCAATTTTTGATGGCTCCTCCCCCCTTTCTACATACATACACACATAACATTCTTACAGAGCGAGAATAAAAAAATGGGCCTCCCTCTATTCCACCAGCCCCCCCCCCCCTCCCTGTAAATAATGACCAGTCCCTAAAATTGAAACATAAAAAGATTTTTTCATGTTGATTGATCTCCTTTTGTTTTAATCAATTCTTTTTGTAATCTTATATTGTGCAAGAAATGCAAAAAATTGTTTGAATATTGCTAAATAGTCATGTTGAGCAAAAAATGAGTGGTTTCCTTTATATATTTAGATAGTTCTTTATTATAAGTCAAATGCTAGTTTTTACTAGAGTACAAACACTAAAAATATGCCACATAAATAGCAGAAAATAGAACTTGATCATGCTACTCTATTCTTTGTTATTTTGTTGCCTTCTTATGTTCAATCAGCACTATTTACCACTGAAAAGTAGTATACATTGCACTTTTAGTGATTGTACTTTAATATTGGTGTTTATTCTGTGCTTTGCAATCTCTGATTTTTCACATAATTAAATGAATCTCCCTTACAGGTAGGTGATAAAGAAACAGAGGAAATTGAAGAACAAACAAGAATGCAGAGTGATTCACAAATGTGGAGAGATGAAAGAAAATTTCGTATCACAGCCTCAAATTTTCACAGAGTTAAAATAAGAAAAAGAAATCATGAAAAGCTGGTAAAGGATTTGATATACCCAAATGTATTTAGCTCTGAAAGCACAAAACATGGTTTAAAGTACGAGAGCATTGCTCTAAGGGAGTACTGTAGGTACATGTGTAAAACTGGAAGGCCAGTAAAAGTCCTGAAAAGTGGTTTACGCATATCAAAGAAACTCTTTGTATTGGGCTGTACACCTGATGCTAGAACAGTTGACCCTAGCTGTAGAGAGCAATTTGGAATAGCTGAAGTGAAGTGTCCACATTCAAAATTTTCTGTCAATCCACTCGAAGCTTGTTCAGATCCCAGTTTCTGTTTAGAAAATGACAGTGGTAGCCTGAAGTTAAAAAACAACCATGCATATTATGACCAAGTGCAGGGTCAAATGGGATTAACTGGGGCATCCTGGTGTGATTTTATAATCTACACCAAAAAAGGGTTGGCAATTAACAGAATTCCATTTGATGAGCAGCACTGGAATGAATTAAGGGGAAATCTATGCCAATACTATTTCAAGTATTTTCTCCCTTTTGCAGCAAAAACCTAAATAACCTCTGTACAACAAATTTGCTTAGTGTTTAACAAATTCAATTTTTCTACCTTACATGTACTCAGTACCTACCTTTGTCTTCAAGTAGTACAGTATTACACTGTCCATCATGCATGCCAAAATACTCTTAGCCCTCAAATCAAAAGCTAAAACATTATTTATTTATGCATTGTTAAGCAGTGATGGTTTATTGAATAAGACAAATCTGCTACACAACATTTTCTAAAATTACATGTATATTCAATAGCACATTGGACAATAATTCTAATTATTGTTATGGTTTCCAAATATTTATCAATAAAAGAGGTAATATTATAGAGAAAATAATTAAATAATTTATGTTTTTGGTCTAACAGTACATTTAAAATTCATTTATTTCAGCAATATAATTTAAGCACTAATAATTGAATTTTGAAGGTTACAAAAAATTGCACACACTGACCACATTTGGTTAACAGTGCCAAATAAATTAATTGGGATTACTCTGTCCCAAATATGGAAATTTTTTATTTTGTTGATTGCTCTTTCTACATGCACCCTTAGAGATGCAATGGATTGTGTTCCTATGGTGTCATTAGCACTAAACTGTACCTGATCTCCTAGGAAGGGCGGTATGTTCAAAAAAACCCCAGGGGGAAGGAGGTCCTGGATAAGAAACCCTTTATCAGCCATGATCGAGTCACCAACTTGAAATGACTGCTCTAAGAATCCACTGCGCTCCACAATTTCACGATCTGAAATTCTGCCAGTATAGAGCTCACTAATAAAGCATATGCTTCCACCTGGTGTGATGCCAATGAGACCTTTAAGGGTCGTATGGTTTTTGTACGAGCTGTATAGCTGACTATTAAGGAGAAGGCTTGATGGCATTTGGCATTTAATTTCGGTACAGTCTATAATGACTTTGGTGCTAGGATACTTTTCTTTAAAAGACTCTGGCATATGTTTGTCAACTTGTTCTCTCGAAGGCCAAATACAGATTTTGCTGCACTTCAAAAATATGAAATTGATCCACGAAATTACTATTCTTGATACAGTGGACTGGTGAATTCCATACAAATTGGAAATATGTTCCTCAGCAAACCCTTGTCTAAGTCTACAGAGGGTTAAAAAAAATTCCTCTTTGGGTTTAAGTGATCTTGGTTTACCAGGTTTAGCACCATTAGCATTTTCATTTAGAGTATCATTACTGTTCATGCTCGATGAAGAAGACTTGTATCTAATGTTTTCTCCATTCTCACCAGGATTTAAGAATTTGAAAACACATTCAAACACTTGAACACTTGGAAAGCCTGTATAGAAGTTAATGGATTCATTACTGTCCAAGAATTTGTCAACTCCAAAGACTCGTTCATTCTTCTTCTCACTCTCTTGGTATCTTTCAATCGCACAGTTTAGTTTTTGGGACAAAGCAGCACAATCCTTGTCTTTCTGTTCAAGTTCAGCACTCAATGCAGCTATGCGTTCTTTTAGCTTGTTGATCTTAATTCCATCAAATCTGATCTGCTCTTGCAACTCATTTGTGTTTTCTTGTAATGTTTTTATATTTTCCAGCAATTTTGGACGTTCGTCTTTATGATACAAAGTATTCTCAAATAGTTTAATCAACTCACACTGAGTAATGTCTGTCTGACAGCCAATTTCACTGTTTTTACATGTAGGTTCTTCCACATTATGAGTAGTAGTGTTAGCCAGAGTAATCTTACTCGTCGAGTGTCTCTTTGGACTCGCGAGATGCCGTTCTTTCGGCAGTTTTCGTTTCGGTGACTCCTGTTTCCATTGAAAAATTGAAGGAACAGCTCCTTCTTTAAGCTTCCTTATACCAGCTAGCGTTTTATAAAAGTCGGTTGGCTTAAAATGCCGACTGCACACCTTTGTATGTCGATCGTGAATGGTAAAATGCCGTCCAATATCTCTTCGTATGGCGTGAATCCATTTTTGCTTTAGCAGCTTGTCAGAGGGAAATTGATAATGCGATATTCTTTCGCCACTTATCTTGTATGATTTTGTGGTACAAAAAGGCACGCAACAATTCAAAACCATAACTTCTACATGACAAAAGTTGAAAATTAAAACAACTGAGATCCAAAATGGCCGGCCCGACCGTCCTCGTTTTCATGTTTACGAGATAAGTCGATCCCAGTACTGCGCGGTCAATCATGTATATTTCAAAGGAATTGCATAAGGTGTATAGATGATGTCTTAGCATACAGCTATCAGTACAATCTAAAGATAGTCGGTGTACCACAAGAAAAAAGGTTGAAACGGCCAAAGAGTCGACAAGCCTTTGCCTAGCAATATTCGAGTTGATGGGAGCGGATGTTTCAAAATGGGACATCGATATTGCACATCGCGTGCCATTGCGTAATCAGAAAGGACGCGATCGCCAACAGCAACACAGCCCTATTATTTGCAAATTCACAAGGAGATTGGCCCTAAACGACGTGCTGAAACACAGTAAAAATACTAAACTTCAATGCCTTGGCATCAAGCGATGGAGAAAGGACGTTGTTGGTCGCCCCTACAATAAGCGCCACCGTCATGTCTTCCAGAACCTCGACCACCATCAACACGCTAAAAGCTTGCCAAATGCCGTTTTCAGTGGTTGTTCAATAACTAATGCCAATGTTTTTGTAATTGGTGGACAAACAGACAAGTTTACCTCATAGACTTGGATGAAAAATGCCATAAGTTGGCGGAAAAACGTTGAAGTTCATGACTTACAGTTGTCAAAGTGAACATTATTTTGGCGGGCTTTGATTTCACTTAAAAACCATTTGTATGTTAGGTTATTTCAAGCAGCCAATCAAAATTAGTTTTGTAAATAGCTTTGAGATTGTTAGCCAATCATATTTGAGAAAATTTTTGAATATTTTTTGACGTAATCGGTCACAAAATGTTGTCACGAAAACCGGTCACGTTTACGATTTTGTTTGAATATTACTATAAATTTGTGGTAAAAATCAAATCGAAGTCAGTTTTCTATGGTCTGTACTGTAATCGAACATGAAAATGACATCAGAAATGATCAAAACTTTGCAGTGAAACCACTCACTACGCTCGGAGTCCCACTTGAGTTTTGATCATTTCTGACGTCATTTTCATGTTCGATTACAGTACAGACCATAGAAAACTGACTTCGATTTGCTATGTACCACAGAATATTCCTTTGTAAACTACTAATCAACAACTATTTCCTTCCCTGTCTCAAGATCGGTGAGGCAGCTTTAGGAAGATCCTTTGATTTTGAAATGTCCAGTGAATTATTAGGTAAAACCTAGCACCCTTAATGACAATTTGATAAAAGAAAGTGATGCTAAAGCACTTCACCAAAGAATTACTTGCATTTCGAGAGTGTGGATGTCATACAAACTATTATCCCACTTCTGACACCATGTAATTTTCACTAACTCAGAGATGTGTATACAACCTAGTGGTGTAACGATACATCAAACTATCGATTAATCGCGATGTTAAAGCCACAATAGCAATGCATTGATTGTAAAATAGCACCATCGATAACTATCGCGATACTTAACTTGATATCGACAGTTTCAATATTTTTTCTAAAATACTTAGACAAAGGAAATTTTTCAGCGGGTAATTTTCCATGTAAAAATTTTGCACTTGACAACGCGCAATCCACATCACTTGGATGGAGTCGCCATTTATTTTTTTAGTCTTTTCGCTGTACAATAAAAATGTAAAACTAACATACAAAGTATGACAAAGTTTTATTATTTCAGTTGTTATAGAACTTTCTGTCGTAAAGTTTGGTTTTGTGAAAGAGAACGATTCAGAAGTAGACAGCAAAAAAGTTGCATGTCGATCATGTCATTCCATTTTCAAATATAGTGGCAATACAACTAACTTAACCGACCATATGCGACTAAAACATGCTGATGTCTTATCCGTTTCTAACTCTGGAGATGATCAGTCTAGGGAAGAGAAAAAAGAGCCGTGTAAACAGCCATCATTCTCCTTCTTTAAGAAGGCCTTGCCTTCTAATTCAGAGAGAGCAAAAGAGATTTCAAGCGCCATCTTAGGATTTATCATTAAAGATTTGCATCCATTCAGTGTGGTTGAGAACAAAGGATTTAAGAACTTGATTCAGGTCTTAGAAGCGAGGTACAAGATTCCTTCACGCCAATTTTTCTCGGATAGGTCTTTAGGAGAACTATACAAAAGTGTAAAAGAAAAAGTAAGAGCCAATCTTTCAGGAGCAGAGGCAGTGGCTTTAACTACGGATGGCTGGACGAGCAGAGCCACAGAATCTTATGTAACAATCACTAGTAGCTTCATTGATGCTGAATGGAAGCTGAAGAGCTATATCTTGCAGGTGAAAATTATAAATTAAATTTGTGGTTATTATTTAAACCAAATTTCACAGATATTTTTATCATTTATCATTATTGGGCATATAATTACAAGGAATTTTAATTAAACTATTCAAAGTTTTCATCAATTCATTCAATAACCCTTTTTGAAGTTCATTTGTTGCAAGAGCTCTTCACATATTATTCATTCATTCATTCATTTATTCATTCATTCTTTTATATTCACTCAAGGTCCAACCATTTTAATATATATACGTAACACATTCAACTATTCATAGTTTACTTTAATATATTTCAATATGCTTGATACATTGTATATTGACTTTGCAGACTCTTGTCTTACCAGATAGTCACACTGGGGTCAACATTGCTCATGTTCTTTCTGAAGCAGTTTTATAAAAAATGGGGACTTCCACCAAGTCCACCACTAGTAACTGATAATGCCTCTAATATGATTGTTGCAGCTGATGAGTTTGGTTCAGTACATATTGGGTGCTTAGCACATACATTGAATCTCGCTTGTGGTAAAGCTTTACATATTACCTCTGTGGCTAATCTCCTGTCAAAGATGAGACGACTAGTCAGTTACTTCCATAGAAGTTGTCTTGCAACCACAGCACTCAAAGAGAAGCAGACCCTACTGCAGTTACCTGAGCATAAATTGATAAAAGATGTATCAACTAGATGGAACTCTGCACTGGATATGGTATCAAGGTACCTTGAACAACAACCTGCAATTTATGCAGCTCTTACTTCAAAGGAACTGAGGGGGAAAGAGAAAGATCTGGCAACATTGTCTGATAGAGATATTACATGTGGTCAGGATTTAGTTGCTGTCTTAACTCCTCTTAAAGTAGCAACAACTGCATTGTGTGAAGAGAAGATTCCACCAATTTCATTGATACTGCCACTTCAACATCAGTTGGTTAATGTTATCATGAAAGAAAAAGAGAAAGATACAGCTTTAATAAAGGAAGTTAAGAAATCAGTAGCTGATGATTTATCAGGGAGATACCAAGATGAAAGCACCAGAAAATTCCTTAAAGCTGCAACACTTCTAGATCCACGATTCAAAACAGCACCATTCCTCTCTGATGAAGAAAAGCTTAATGTGTACCATGACATTACTCTAGAGTGTGTCAAGGCATCAAAGGCTAAAGTACATGCAGTCAAGGTAAAGGTAGAGCCATCCACTAATGAAGAGCAAGAGACACAACCTCCATTACCATCATTGTCAGACTCAGAACCCTCTCCCAAAAAAGCAAAAAAAGACAGTGAAAGCCCTAAAGGTGACAGTGAAAACACTATAGCTGATGATAAGCCTACTGCAATGTCTACCTTGTTTGGAGATGTATATATTACCCATGTAAAACAAACAAAGCCAATTCAAGAAAGCTGTGAGGCAGAAATTTCTGAACTGGAACATTTCATCATAGAGTATCGATCTTTATTTGATAATTATAATCAAAAATCAAAGCTTATTACTCATGCCCAGGCCTTTAGGCCGGGAACGAGTTATAAACTGCAAATGTTTTTTTTTTCCGCTCATCGTCTCGAGAATGCAGCATTCTTGTGCAATCGGTCACGTGTTACACCCCTGATTGGTTAAGAACGTAAAAAACAATGCCCTTCATTCATCACCCCCGTAGTGAATGCCAGCGAGGAACTTTAGGAATGCAAGATGGCCGACTACAAAGAAAATAGCTTTCAGAGACGGGCTTTTCCTGCAGTAGCACAATGTAATTTGGAGCTTTTAACTTGAGATATACTTATATACTTATAAGAGCTTCAGAACGGGCTGTTATTTTGAGCTTGATCTCCAATACTTTGACCAAATATCGAACTCTCAATGGAGTACTTGAAACCGAAGCTCTCGAGACGCGATAAAGAAGTGATTCCTTTTTTGAGCTGGAAATCTACGAATTTCTCACCCTACATGTTGCTAAACGAATGCATATAGAGGCAAGTCAATTATATTTCTCATTCAAGCATTCAAGAGATCTTGAAAGGTTTTTATACTGAATTTTTATATATTTATATATTTTCATGGAACCAAGGCTCTATTTGACCTGATGCTTTTGGTCACGTAATGGATAAAACATCCGAAACATGAACGAAAAAATACACGATTTGCTATTGTGTCAAAAACGTCGTTGTAGAAGTCTTTACAGCAAACAATTGAGATGTATAGTGAAATAAAAAGTTGAATAAACTGGTATATTTTTGCATGTTGGAGATATCTAATATCCATGCATAAAGGCAAACACTAATAGCTGCTGACGGACAAATTGACTAATCAGATATTCTTTAAAAAGGTCAAAAAAGGTCTTTATTATGTTACGGTGAAGTGAAGAATGCGTGAAACGGCTCTGGGAAGAGTACGAACGGGGCCGGTCATTGAAGCCTCTCCTAAAAGGGGCTCCCAGGGCACGAGTGAACGCACGTGTGTGTCTAGTTATTTCAAAGTTCATTATTTCAAAGTTTATTTCTGTTGTTTAAATGTTCTGTTTGTAAAGTTTGTTTTTTTTTACTTTTACAGAATGACCAGTGTATGAATAAATCTGTATTCTTCATTGTATGATGGTGTACTCATAATACTATCGCAATAGTTAGTCTCCTATCGCAATACTATTGCAATAGTTTGAACAGCTATCGTGATACTATCGTGATAGGCAAAAATTGCTCAATAGTCACCACTAATACAACCAAGGTCAGCGTTCAAGGGATTTAATCATTAATGCACACAAGATTTTACATGATATTTGTTATGTGGTTATTCAATAACTAGCTAATGTCATAGACCTTTGCCGTTGCTGATCGTCCAAAAAAATTGAAAACTGGTAACATTTTTCTAAGTGGTTACAGATTTCTGTTTGTGGTGAACATTTGAAATATGGCCATCCTCACAGTGGAAGGTACTACCAAGTAACCACTAATGTGATCATCCTCTTAAAATATAATTTTTTTGACATCATCACATTTTCATTTTCCATAGCCTCACATGGGTGGATATGATAGTTAAATAAAATGATCTTAGGGGAAGACAGGGCAGACAAAATGCAGGTACTACTTAATATTTTACTTTTCATCATCAAAACAAACACTTGTCAGATTATTCCTCTTCAATTGTAAATCAATTTATGTAGTTTGTGTATATATTGAATTGGTTATGCTTTGTCATCCACACTGAAGAAGGTACATAACACTACCGAAACATTCTATTAGATTTATGTAGTTAAAAGAATTGAGTTTTAAAAACTAGTGTTAAATCATAATTTAGCTTTCTTTTTACTGTACCATTTTGTACTTCATCAAAAATAAAATTGTATTTACAAAACAGGAATTTCAATAATGGGCCTAGGGGCCATTATACCTGTTTTGAGGGACTTAGACATGATTGGAATTTTTTGGAATAGGGTGAATTGCTAAATTGCAATTAGATTGAGCACCCCTTTAGGTGTAAACATGCTTAGAAATCAATGGAATTGGCTTTGGATACGAGAAGTAAGGTGATTGCATGCCTTTTCATGGAAAATTTCACTAGAGGAAATGTAAGTGATTGATATGAAAATATTTGAGTTGTATTTTAGAACATTTTAGATGGTCTCGGCCCGGGTCGCACTTGGACCAATTTCAGAACAAATCTGTTTAGTTTAAGTGAAAAACTGTCAAAAATTCTGTCATCACTGTACGATAACAAGTGCGACCGATTTGTTTTGAACCGTTCTGAATTTGTGTTTCGCTACAAAACTTCAAAGACGCCGATGTACTGTCTTTTAGCCTTACGTTTCCAGTTCAACAAACAAAACAGCGTTAAAATGTCAATCACTGTTTCCAGGTACTGATGCGCTGAAAAAAAACTCGCCTCGGCTCACATTACCGTTGTGTGTTCTTCTTGCTTTCGAGAACACAGGACCAACCCTAGCCTACTCGTAGCCGGAGAAACAACATGAATCCTTATTTTTGCAATTGGGATGGACAAGCGGAACAATCGGACCAATATCAACTGGGTACCCTCTTCAGGCGTCGTCACGACGATCATTTCACATACATGCCATCGAGTATTCCTCACATGGGATATGTAGCGGCAACCCCGAGCACATCAAGGACGCCATCTCCCTTCAACTTACAATCAGACGAATCCAGTTCGTCCTCAGGACTCAGTGTGTCTGCTACGGATTCATGCACAAAAACGCAAAGGTGGACCGAAAAAGAAGAAAGCTGCCTCGTACAGCTCTGGAGTGATAATTTCACTCGCCTAGAATCTAGGCATGCCAGAGTTGTGTGGGAGGAGATATCAAAGGAGAAGGCAAGTCTGTTACCCAGTGCAAAAGAAAGATGCAGCATCTAAAACATAAATACAAAGAGGCGAAAGATCATAATAGAAAACAGACCAGCGGTGAAAGAAAACAATCTCGTGGTCACACTACAGCACGTGGTGGAGTCAAGTCCATCTGAGACAAAAGGAGGCTCCAACAAGGAACTACAAGCTAGTTCTAAAGGGAAAAAACATTTAAACAAGCCAGCACTCGAAATACATCAGTTGAAGAACCAGGGGAGGACGATGCTGATGATAATGAGAATGATGAGACATTTAATTTTCCAAAGAGTACTAACAGGAAGAGAGACAGAAACGAGAGGAAGAAAACTTACAGGGGTAAACGTCGAGCAATGAACTTAGACGACGATGACGAGCAGGATATGTCCTTTAACAAGGAAATGGATGCACTTGAGAAGCAAGGGGACAAATTGAACAATATCCTAGAATCTATGGAGAAGAATCAAGCGCAGCAGCTTCAAATGATGAATTAATTCATGAACAATTTCATGCAAATAATGCAAAATAAATCTGAGAAAAAAGACAGTAATAATTAAACAATGAATGATTATGAGAATATTGGCACATTTTCAAAAACATGTTTTCTAAGCAATAGTTATATGTATTCAAGTAACGATTTGTTTTGTTTCAAATAACGATTTGTGCTGATGAAAAGCCAGTAGTAAATGATATATTAAATCGTTTATTTTATTCACAATTATGATTATATTATTATGCACAATCCGCAGTGTTACAATAAGGCAGTACTACATGATCTAAACTATATTATTCCAAGAAAATAATTACATGTTAATTATAATCGAAGTTAAACATACTTTCAAATTTGTTATCAGTAGTAAAGACACCGCGAAATGATTTTATCAATTTTATATCTTAAAATATTAAATAATATCAATTTTAAACATTCCATATATAGTTCTTCAAATAATTTCTTAAAGCTTCCCCATCACCGTCTTGGTTTTGAAGTGCAACATCGTCGCTTCGATCATCAGAGTAAATGCAAAAATTATGTAGTACACAACATGCAACGATACATTCGGCTATGAATGCAATGTTACTATCCAGTCGTTTTTGGAGAATTCTCCAACGTCCTTTTAACATACCAAAAGCACACTCCACTGATACTCGGGCGCGTGAAAGTTCCTTATTGAAATTTACTTCCATGGGATCATTCGTATTTTCGGGATAGGGTTTTAAAAGTTAAGTAGAAAGGGGATATGCGCTATCGCCTAAAAGTAAAGGCTTTATTTCTCTGTTTTGCACTCTAACTGTTGGCACTTGTAAGAGCTCGCCGTTGGTAATTCTTTGATAAACAGTGCTATTTTTAAAAACTCTAGAGTCATGCATGCTTCCAGGGAATCCAGCTGCAATGTCCAGAAATCTTTTGTCTCCATTTGCCACTGCTTGAACCACTACATCAAATTGTTGGTAACGACTAAAGTAGTCCGGTCCACTTTCACTCGGCTTTTTTATTCTAATGTGAGTGCCATCAATAGCTCCTACAACATTTGGCAAATCGGTTAGATCTTCGAAAGTCTCACATGTCTCTATGACTACTTCTTCTGAAGATGGGAACTTTATGTAATCTTGTTTAATGTCACACAATGCATCTACAACATCTTGAACTGCTTCAATGACAGTGGATTTACCGACGTTAAAAGCGGCACCTATCGTCAGATATGAATTGCCATGGGCTAATCTGTAAAGACCAATAGCTTGTACTTTAGCTGGAGGGATGCAATCACGTAGAAAGGTATTTTGGCGGGCTAACGAGGGTCCTAGCACATTTAAAAGAAGCTCAAATGTATTTCTACTCAAACGGAGTTGCTGTCTAAAATATAATCCCGGAATTTGAAGATTTCTGTAAAACATTTCGAACCATGAAATGCGAGGTCGTGGTAGCATCCAGAATAGTCGATGAGCTCCGCGTCTTTGTATAGCACGTCTTCGATTCATTGCCAGTAGTTGACCTTGTAATGCCCGGTTACGGGTAACACATGACAACATTATAGCTCTTTGCATGTTTCCGACTTGAATCGCAAATGTCATATACAAGTACAAGAGTAAAAACATTTCTAGGTCGTCTAAAACCATTTCGAAGCATTCAACTCGCGAACTGTTACTTGTTGGTTACTTCTCAAAGAGCGGGAAGAATTATTATTACGCGCCAAAATAGTATTTTGTCATACGATATGATAGTACGCAACGTTGATCCGTCAACACCTCAACATTGCGTTGCCGATTGTTTCGACAGTCCGACCGCAAATAAATTGAACTGGAATTGTTACACAATTCTTTCGTTCAGTGTTTGTACTCGACATATTTGAACAATTCGAAATATTGGTTCAAGTGCGACCCGAACCTAAATTCGAATTAGCACGTTGATTATTTCAAGACTGATATCAATCTTAGTTCTATCATCGCCAACATCGTCATACTATACTAACCTTTAATAGGTTCAGTCTGCAACGATCTACAAAAAGTATTATTATTTGCTATGTCTCTAATACATTAAAAAAATTACAGTTTCAATAAGCCAGTTCGGAGTTTAAGAATCGTTTCTAATGCGCATGCGATTTTATCCCGAATTTCTCACCTTCTTTTGTTTGATTAAAAACAAAAGAAGTTTTAAACAAAAGAAGGTGAGAAGTTCGGGATAAAATCGCATGCGCACTGAAAACGATTCTTAAACTCCGAACTGGCTTATTGCAATTTGCTTTACAGCTGATTAGTTTTTATTAGCTCGGAAAACAAAGTGGGCAGCATTAATTAACATTGATGTGTTACTCTTTTCAAGTTATAAACAAAGGGATAATTGGGACTAAAAGCAGGTAGAAATGTGTCTTAACATAGATAAATTAGGTATAAGTATAAATGCTTTATAACTGTTTTCAGCTTTAACATTCTGATGATCCAGCCCTCTTAGTTTATCTTAAAATCGAAAGAATAGCATTTTCAGTTCCCTCACAGTCGGTCACCGCTTTGAAGTCAGTGAGCAACTATATATGCTGCAATCTTGTGTCGGAATGAAATTGTATATTCTTTATGGCTAGAAAAAAAACTGATAATGACAGTTTTGTCATTTTGGAGTGATATTCAAATACTTTGAAAATAGATGTCTACCCAATATTTCCTGATGAACTGATGAACTCTTGTGGACACATACCCTGCTATTACGGACATCCCGGTAATATGACCAGTATAACTAAATCCCCTCCTGGCATTGCAGATATCCTCCTACATTAACGGCAAAGTTGCTGCTTCTTTGTGAGATCGAAAACTTACACTTTAAATTCTTTTTACAGTTTTTTAGATAGCAAAAATATTTGGTTCAATCAATTCAAATTACACGCAATTTGCCCATTATACTTGACACTATTTTGCTGTGCCAAGACTTGTTATATATGTATATCTTTTGTTGTTAACAGTGTCATTCTCAAAACAATAGAGGGTTCACCACTCAAAAGATCCTTTCAAAAAAGTTGCTGACTTGTGGAAATTACAGAGAAAAAACAGAAGGCTGTATAAACAAAGTTAACTACATCAAAAAATTATTTTGTAAGATTTTTTTGATGAGAATGTTCATTATTTTTATTCATTATTATTATTTGTTGTTGTGATTGTTGTCATTTTCATGACTTTTCTCAATTTATTGTAAACACTGTAATACAAGTGAAGTAGTTTTTAACATTTTATGTTTAAGTGTCTGTTTACTTTAAAAAAATGTTGGCTTCAATAATGGACTGTCATTTTGCCAATTAGCCCAAACAGGCCATTTGTCACCAAGGAATACAATCCTAGGTCCAACACTGCTTATGCCAATACCTCTCTTCCTGAAGTTCCTTGCTCCTGGAGAGCTTTGATGAAGTGGTTCTTTCACAAGATATCTCAGTTCTACAAATTAAAGGCTACATGGACAACCAAAGATGAAATGTTTACAATCAGATATGCAAGAACAAGGGACACTATGCCAACAAGGGCTTCAGGATAGATTCACAACTGCTGTGTAAAGCTTGTTGGACCTTGATTCTGAATAAGTTGATTGTTTGGTTAATTGGCTGTCCTTTTATTTAAAGAAAGCTGAATATGTGCTTCATGACATTTGCAGACAACAAGTGGAGCAACGGCAAAAAATTGCAGTGACGACGAAGATACTTTAGGGCCTAAAACTTTGGAGAGATGCTTTAATAAAACAGATCCTGTTGAGACTTGGTGAGCACAATATTGATTCCCGTTTTTGTTTGCTTGATAGAACATAGAGGATGCTTGAAGTGAGATTTTCGTTTCTTGTAAATTAATTTAGCTTAATATCTACAATCCATCAAGGCAATCTCAAGTCAAGGCAATCTCATAACACCGATACTAAAAGATGGGTGCGAGACAATTTTGTCCACTTTGTCGACTCTGGAATGTGATGGCACCTTGAATGAAAAGGTTTCATCTGTTCAATGTTATAAACTATCTTGATCGAAAAATATAAATTGCCATGTTTCATGGCCAGACCTTTGAATTTATGCATTGCTGATATGTAAAAGAAGCCCTTGTTCAATGGTTAATTGTTTTTGAGAAGTATTTTGAGGTAACAAAAGCTGACATTTTTTGTGGTCAAATCTTATTGTAACATTTACATGTACCTCTCTCAGCTTGACAAGTTGTTACAGTCTGTTTATCAATCTTTTGTCCACTGGATTAGTCTTATTTGCAGGGCTTTCAGACTAAAAACAATCCATCCGACAAGGAACATTACAAAACTTGAAAAATTGGGAAAAGAATAAAAACTTTGCTATTGTGCCATGTTTCCAGGAGGTGAATCCCTGTCAGATCGATATCATGTTACTGATTTGTGAGCAGGAAATCCTTTAGAAAGGGCCTGTTTGCACTACAGCGAAATTTTGGGTGGATTCGAAAATTCACACTTCTAGATCATGATAACTAAGTTTTGTCGAATGTGTTTGCACTTGTACCAAATTTTGATTTCACTTAGTTAACCTGTCAATCAAGCTATCACGTAGCAATTGGCGCGAATTCAAGATGTTACAGCGAAATGTTTTGTTTATGTTTTTTTGGCTTTTTGATCGCCCTACAAAACCTACAGAATGACAGAGAGCAATTTCTTTTTCTTTTGGTGGTTCGAAGATTTCAACTTCTACAAGCACAAATGCTAATTCAGTTGTTGAATCACAGGCGGCGTAGACGTAGACGTCGAAGATTTCACCCGTACTGGACATTTCCACGTCCAGAAGAATCGTGGTTTGAAATCCACATAAATCCACAAAATTTCCCAGAGGTTTTTTTTCGAAGGCATTTGAGGATGGGAAGAGACACATTTGAAAGTCTGCTGGCATTGGTATGACATAATGTCACACGACAGGACACACGCTTTCGCGACTGCATACGGCCAGAGAAAGTTCTTGCTATTGGACTCTATCGTATCGCACACGGCGGTTCATATGACAATACAGCCCTTGCAATGAATATAGGAAAGGCAACTGCGTATGAAGCATTTCATGATGTAGTCAACGTACTGTATGAAATAAGAAATGACTTTATAAAATTCCCAGAAACTGTCGCTGAAACCGCAGCCTCCATTGAAACCTTCGCTCCTTTTACCGATCTACCCGTTGTTGCCGGTGCAATCGATGGAACACACATCAAAATAAAATCGCCTAAGGAGAACGCTGGCGATTATTTTAGTAGATATCAACAGCATGATGTGATATTACAAGGAATAGTTAACGGAAGAAAACTATTTATTGATGCGTCTGCGGGGTATCCACAAATGGGAAGATGACAACAACTATGACAATGGAGGCAATGATGGCCAAAACAACAATGTCCTGCGAGATGGAGATGATATACGCGAACTGCTTAAGAATAATCTGTAGTTTAATGACTCATTTGCAAAACTTATATAATAACACTACATGATCATGAATTTTGTTACTGTTTAGATAACCTTAAAGAATTATAAGCGAATATTTTTTATTAAATTGTAAATGCACAATATCCCAAAGTAATTATAGGTATGATTTCGGTGGATAATAAATTCATTTGAATAGTGTCTGTAATTATAATATTCAATTGCAAATCATATAAAATTATATCTCTTGAATAAAGTATTCATGGTCGATAAATAATGAATGAACAGTAACATGTTAATACAGTTAATATTTAGTGTTCAGAATAGTGTTCAGAATTTACCTAATTATTCAGTCAGACTTTGATTTCTTCATCATTTCAAGCATGGAACTCATAAACTGAGTCATCATGTTAAGCTGTTCTGCTTGAGACTTCTGTAAATTTTCTAAGACGGATGTTAATTTATTCCCCTGCTCATTTACAGCAGTTAGGGCACCAGCAATTGATTTATCCTCTTCCTCTGCTTCTACGTTACGTCGTCTTTTCTTTCTTTGTTTCCTGTCACTGCTAATTTCATCCAGCGATTCAGTGGGGCTTGGAGTAGATGAGGTTGAGCCAGAAGGTGAGTCTGAGGAACTGGATTGGCCGACCTCACCAGAAGCACTCTCTTTCACGTGGCTGAGTGTGACCATATCGCGGTCACTGAGGACCGAATCGATTTCATAGTAATGAGGGCTCTTCCATAAGTTTGAACCAGTTTGGTTTCTGTTCCAGTCTTTTCTCTCTTTGTATTTGTCAAGAAGGTACTTTATCTTTCTCTGGCATTTATCTGGAGACTTGTTCCCTTTGAATTGGGTGTTAAGCTTCTCCACAATCTTTGACCACACTTTTCTTGAATTTTTACTGTTTAACTGGGGATAGTTTTCTTTCCACAAGGACACAAGATACTTTTCCTCGTCAGGGGAAAATGTTTCATATTTCCCAGTAGGGGCTTTACGTTTGCCCTTTTTGCCAGCGCTTGGAGTATCTGACTCTGTAGTTTGACTAGGTTCTTGTTGCGAGTTGTTTGGCGCTTGCTGAAAACCATTCAATTGATGTTGCTGACCATTTAGTTGATGCTGTTGTGGTTGTGGTGCAGGATGTATTACAGGAAAACACTGTGATCCATAGTAATTAAAGATAGGTTGTGAGTTCGAATGTTGAGATTCTTCGTAGTAATACGGCGCCGTGAAGTTGTAATTGGGATCCATCTTTACTAGTCGCTAGTACTAGTGTAAATGGCAGGAAGTTAATGCTTGGGTACCACAATTATAGCAATGATCAAATGGCTATGAATGTACGTTGACAGACGTACGTCAAGCCAACAAAGGATTTCTACACCTAGACAAAATTTGGAGGCCTCCAAACCAAGACGGCAGCACTTTTGTAGTTTGGTAAACTTTACAAAAAATTTTCGTGTCACGTACTCCACTAAAACGCTGTTGTTGACAGATTTTTTTGCAAAACAAACAGACTTTCGCATAGTGCAAACAGGCCCAAATACTTCAAATCAAAATTTTCCACTTGTTTATCAGCACACAATGGATTTGTCTTGTACGAAATTGCTCTTCAAACAAAATTTTCTTGTTAACAAACAAGTTAAATAAGGCAAATGTTTCCAATCAAACGGCCAATGGCGAAGTAACTTGTGGATTGACCAAAATGACCACAGGGAGCCCAAACAATACATTTTAGTAAAATAATGAGTCGTCATTTGAAGACAAAAATCTAAATCAATAAGTCAATAATTTCTTTAGCGAAGAAAGAGCCATTAGCTATAAAAGAAAAAAATGTGTCAAAAAGAAAAAAAAGGGAAAAAAAATTTGCACACCACCCGGGAAATGAACGCAGACCTCTTGCATTGAAAGCCATGACTATACAGAAGATGCATGAATGCGTCTAGTGAATTTTGTGTATTTATTGTCAGTGTATAGTTACATAACAAATGCAAAACGCTTCTCTCTCTTCTCTGTAGCAAAATGTCGCTACAAATATAAAAGAAATTGCTTCCCAAAACACTAAGTCAATAAACTAGCTCAATACACCTTTTTGTTACTGTTTTCGTTTATCTACTTTGACCCTTGTGATGATAGAGTACGAACACTAAAAGCTTGGATGACTTTGCTGTTACACTTGAAGAGATTTTTGTCGCTTGACAGCCATGTACAAAGTCCAACATTCAGCCAAAGGTTTCAGTGCAATGGGATATTCAATTGCATAAATTATGGTTTTACTCCTGAAAGTAGGTTGCGCTAATAATAGGAATTTAATGATCTTGTGTATTGGACATGTCTGGGAGTGCTTCTAGTCAATGCTATTTCAAGCTATAATGTTCAGTTTGTATTCTAGAGCTGATGTGTTCTCTGGCACTATTTGACTCGGCTATCAAACATTTAAATTGGCATATAAAACCGACACTTTTATCTGCCTTAACAGTAACAACAAAATTCATTTATTTTCCTTCTAGCTAGCTATTTTGAAACATATGTTCTGTATAGTCTTTCTGTTCTTTAAATATAAAGTTTCGTCTAGTCTGATTTCAACATAAATTGTGAAAGAAAATATCGTTGATCTGTGAAAAGTTCGAGAGTCCTTCGGGAATCCCGGAATAAAAAATCATATTTCCTTCAATCTTGTACCCAGCGCCCACATTACTTTCGGCCTGCGGTCAATTGCGTCGAGCATGCATAGTGGCACAGTTAACACATTTGCGAGTAACACAATAGGTTACCACTTTATGTATGGTACTATTCCAGTTAGACAATAGATTGATTCAATAGTGCCATTTCATGTTGTCATACACGAAGTAGTAAGCTGATCATTTGCAAATCCACGAGTTAAATAAAAGCCCTCTAAGAGGACATGTGGTTACAGGTAAAATAATCAAAAACAACAAGTCGAGAGAAAAGATAACAAAACTGTAGAAATATATGTAATGACTAAAACCATGAAAGAAGTAGAGTGATTGCACTTAATCTGTGAAATTGTACTAGCTAAACAATGGAAAACAAAGAATTTTTTACAATTAGTTAGTATTAATTACGTTGATTATATTTCACAGTTTAACTATGTTTGCTCTAAGATTACAAAATTATTCAACTAAATTTAATTTGAAGTAATTAAATACAGTTCATGAAAAATAAACATGAAAGCAAAAGCACATACATGCAAGGTCTTTGTCACAAAATCAAAATTTCAAGCGTTTATGGGGATTCTGCACACCTTGCGTGACATCACCGTGACATTCTAAAACAACTAAAACAAGGTCATGCAGTACGCCTCAATCGAAAGGTAGCAAAAGTTTCCAAAACACTATATAGACATCCCCAAGGACACACAAAGGCTCCATTCAAGAAAGGTAAATTTAATTTCAATATTAGAAATATTTAATTGAATAAAACCCAGTTTACTCACCCAGACTTAAACCTAAGAGTAAACACGCCGAGGTTTCAAACCTAATCAACAGTGAAATTAATGGCAGGAATGCAAAGAAATATAGGAAACTTTTGTATTTTAAAATGCTAAGTAGCTATAGCGTAAAACCAACAATCGTCAGTGAGATCGACGAACGCCGTGATCCAAACTACAAACGGTCGCCGAAATTCTCAACAAGCATTACAGAAATCTGCAAAACCATAAATCGAAAAGAGCTTGTGTACATCGCTGAAAACTACATCTGGCTGTCTAGGCAAAATAGCACAAGATTATTTCATTCAAAGCGGTATAAACTCACTGTGTAATCAAGCTCTCAATCGATTAGTAAATGCCCATGCTTGCACGGGTGCTCTCAGTTCGTTCAGAATGTCTTCGTAAACCCAATGTTTATCAAAAAAACTTGCAAAAACTTCCACTCAAGCAGAAATATTCATATAATAATCGCAACTATTGACTATGGCAAATGGCAAATATTTCTTAACTGACTACATCACAAAATCAAACAACTAGCACTAGGTTTCCTGTCTCTTTCGGGAGATCGTCGTCAACGCCATATTTATCGAAAAATGTGCAACACAGTTCACGTAGATGAAGAGATTTATATAAGAAGAGCAATAATGGATAATGAAAAGACGATATTTCTTGGAGTGAATTATATTTCAATCATTAAAATCGACTAAAACTGACTAAGTAAACCTCGAGTCAATTCCCGAATGCCTGCCGAACATATCACTTCGTGTCAACTTCGGCAAACCCCGAATTACACACACGTACGCTTACACACTCGATGACATTATGGTTACGGCTTGTAACCAAGCCTGTAACCACAAAAAATCCTAACAATATCATCATTATTTTTTTATGTATTAAGGGCTTAGTTATATTTTTCCTTGTGTTTTGTGTGTCCTTATAATGAATTTTCATGTTTTCAGGATCTCAAATTTAAGGATTTGTATTGGTTGATTTCAGATATTATATCCGTTTCTAAAAATAGACAACTGATGATTGGTTCATGCTGATTATAATATCTTGCTCTGGGTGCGTGTGAGAGAAATAACCTGTAATTGGTTGATCTCAAGATATGATATCCTAAGTCCAGATATAATATCCAAAGTCAAAGTCAAGAAATTTTCCAGTTTAGGATGGCATTTTCCATTTTTAAATGGCACTTTGTTAACTAATAAACAGTGTATTATTTAGCTATCATTGCTAAAAGTAGCTATGACCAGTTACAGCTGATTAGACTGCTGAAAATCTAAGAAAATAGAATTTAGGTATCAAGTCTTTGTTTTTGAAGTTTGAATTTTCCATTATGCTCTTCAAATTTCAAAACAAACCTTGACGTCAAATTTGTAATCAAAGGTCTCCATGAGACTACTCACTGATATAGCTAGCACACAAGCAAGTAAATCCCATAGGGGGAGAGGAGAGTGCAACTAAAATATGAGGGTTGGAAAGCACTTGCAGTCCCCCAGTCAGGTATTTGATAATTATCTGGATCCCGGGACACATAAATGTTAAGAAATGTTAAGCATATTTGATCAATTTGTTTCCCAACTGTCTGGAGTTAAACAAATCTACCCTAGGCATTTAACCTCAGTAGTTTATATGTCTTTAATTCGTGTGTAAAGAGGTAAATGGCAAATTTCGATATTACCGTAAACACTTGTGTATCTTGAATCAAAGCTGCACTCAATGACAACTATAAACTTCATTGTGAAATTATAAAAATCTCAAAGAATTTTCAACTGAATCTAAACTGACTGTATGCTTAGCTTTTGTTTGTTGAATTCTAGAACGTACAGCTGAATCAGTACTGAGTCTAAGTACACTGGGAAAGATTGCGATCAAATGCACATTGGAATATAGCTGCTAATTATGCATATTCGATTGATCTTTTGAATTCATTGCAAAAAATCCAAACAATTCAAACATTGAAATCTTTTCACAAAGATTAACTGGTTAGAACTGGCTTCCATTACTTGAGTGCCAAAAGCAGGACTGGAGGATTTTTTACAATAGCAATTGTTACACTGCAAATCAGAAAGTCCCAAACATAACAAGCCCAGTTAGACCTTTGTTGTCATTGTTGCACAAGGACTGGCATAGTAACTGGTTAGAACTGGTTTCTATTGTTTAAGAGTGCAAAGCAGGCTGGATTTTGTACAATAGCAAATTGTTTCAATGCAAATGAGAAAGTCCCATCTACAGAAATAACTCATAGCTACTCCTACAGAGTATCCATGAGTTAGAAATGAATCAAATCTTCCGTGTTTGGGTGGTAAGCTTCAGCCATTTTGACTGTTAACAGACCAGTTTTTTCAAGGACATTTCTTCAATTTTTTCTATTTTCAAGGAGTTTTAAGTACCCTTGAAAATACATTTTCAATTCCAGTACTTTTCAAGGAGTTCAAGGACCTGCAATGTGCCCTATGTTATGAAGTAATAAACCGAAGCTTGAAAAATGTGGTAAACCTGGCCTTGGAAAACTACCTCAATACTTCCAGTGCTAATTAAAAACAAAACATACAAGATGTATGTAGCTTTATGACTATGCATTTGGGCATCATGGCTAAACACATTGGGGTATCATGACTGTAAAAGGGCTGTCATGATGGATTTGACAGGGTGTCATGACAATGGGGCATCATGACCCCATTCCTTTGACATCAAGCTAGACAGACATAAACATATCTTACATAATAATTCAAACAGTGTTTTCATAACAAGAGCTAATAAATTTGGTTTGCATCTAATTCAACTTTACAAACTACGTATCCTGATTGAAAATGTATGCCATAACTAGAGCTGTTCTATTACAAGAATGGTTCTTATATGGATCAGAATGAATTGTGAAATTTTACAGAAAATGTTTGGCTGGGGGTACAGTACAGCTCAGATGTATTGTAACATTTTCCGCGCAATTTTCTTCGCTCTCGCGCGTGTAATTTCTGCTTAACACATATGAGTGTTTTTGCGTGTAATAAAAACACGCAATTTCGTCCACAAACGCGCAATTTCTTCCGCGCAATTTAATACTAATTACATGTAACTTCTGGTAATTTGTTGTCGTTGTAATCAGTTTATATAATTTCTAGTATAAGACCTCACGAACTTCAACAGGACAATTTATCAGTTTGCCATTCCAAGTGGTTTACGCATTACAATTTCACGGCAATCGATAACGTTTGTTTATTTTGCAGCTGTGTTAGACTCGTTTCTCGCTTGCTCGATCGGTAGATTCCTCCATATTCATTTCTACTTATTAGTCAAACCGTAATCAAAGAAATCCAAACTGATTCTCACGTTATTGCTTCGACGGCTTTCAAAATGGCGTGGATGGCTTCATACTCTATCTATGTACAGGGTTGGCGAAAAACAAGATCGAAATTTTTGCATGCCTGGAAGCGCTTGAGGATTCTTATCAGAGGTAGAACATTTTCAAATAAACATTTTCTGGATTTCGAAGAGAAATGTGGAAAAATATTGGACTGCTGGACGTTTAGTTATTTGAGGACCATGTTCGCCTGCCGGACATTTATAGTCACGTCGTTTTTCGAAAACCTTGTCCGGCTGTCGGACACGGAGACACTTCGTATAAAGTTTGTAGATAAATAAACGATGTTGAAATGAAATGTGTCTATTTATTCTAGCTCGTGGTATTAATAGTTACACTGGAGTAAATCTATTTGATATTAAACAATTTTCCTGCCTGCTTGAGTGATAAAATCTAGCATAATTTCAGAAACTCTGATTATCTTGGCGTGACTAATGAGCTGGCGCCATGATGTCTGACTGAATAATCGTGAAATTTGTGCAAAGAAAATACAACTAAAAAATTGAAGAGATACAAACAAAAACTTCGAAGAGCAAGATGAGCACGTAGTTTTTTTGTCTGACTAGTAAGCTGGTGCCAATTTCGTGCGAAGAACAACTGAAAATTGTAGGGATAAAAACAAGACATCGAAGAGCAAGTACTGGCCGTTCGTGTATTATTTTTACAGTTCGTTTCTGTCAGCCAGATTTTTGGTAAGTTTCATTTGGAAAAAGCAAGAAATCTCGACTCTATTCGAAATGATAATTGGTAGCATAGCGTTAAGTCTTAATACACGTTATGCATAACAAAAGAAAATTACACGCATGTGGACAGATTACACTCATTTACACGCGATTTCATCCGCTCAGGTTACACGCATGCCTAGACGAAAATGAGTGTAATACACGCAAAAAAACTCCGCGCACATGTTACAATACATCTGAGCTGTACTGTATATGCTATAGCCCAAGACATACATTTGTCTGTAAAATTAGCGAAATTGAAAAATTCTTATCTCTATGGATTTTCACTAGAATTTGTTCAAATTTTTGCCGAGTTTCTAAGTGAGACAAACTCTTTAGTGTTTCTAGGATCATTACTTCATAAAAAGATAATGAGCAGCAGCCACTGTGGAGAAAGATCTACTGCAGTCTGCACACTTAGATCTAGCCTTAGATCTTGTACCCTTGGTCAATTTAGGGTGAATGAAGAGGTTGTTTGCCTTAGCCACTGAAATGGTGATCTTAATGCCATGGAAGTTTAGTAATTTGCTGATCTATCTGATACAGCACTGATGTAAGGTAAGACACTCACTCTGCTTTCCTTGTTGTCATGGAGGCTGCTCTCTGTAGAAGGATTATCTTCACCGCTAGATGTTGCAGTGGCAATTCTGGTACATCCCTTTATAAAATGCTCTGGGTAGTTGTTGTGCATTAAGGCATCCCTGATATGTTCTAACCTCTGCATTCTCTTTCAGGCATGAGATGGTACATTTATGTCACAACAGATTAGTGTTATGGCAACTGATCTCTTGTGAGTTACAGGATGGTGAGTATGAAAATCTAGATACCTTTCTGATGTTTTGGTTTATGATAGACGACCCTATCTATCCTTCATTCTTCAGTGTGCGAAGCTGTGGTGTCCTGGAATGCCAAGCCAGATTCAGGTGATTCTTCTTCCTTAGTGAACTGGATGTGCCAGTAGATGAGATTTAAATCATGATGCAACTCATGTACACAGTCCTTCTTTGGACAGTAAATGCTGTCATCAATGTACCTATACTACCATTTCAGAGATTCACTAACTGTATCTAAATGCTACCTTTTCTATGTGCTCTATAACTAAGTTGGCAAGTAAGGCACTGACTGGTGAGTTCATAGGGCCCATAGAGCTCACAAGTCAGTGAAGTAAGGCACTGACTGGTGAGTCCATAGGGCCCATAGGGCTCACCAGTCAGTGTCTAACTTACCAACATGGGTATGGAGCACATGAAGGAGGGAACATTAAATACAGCTAGTGACCCTCTGAAATGGTGGTGTAGGTACATTGATGACAGCATTTGCTGCCTGAAGAAGGAACATGTACATGAGTACCATCAGAATTTAAATCTCATCTACAGGTACATCCAGTTCATTGAAAAGGATGAGTCACCTGAATCTGGTTTGACATTCCTGGACACCACAACTACCCACACCAAAGGAAGGAAGGACAAATAGCAGCTGTCTATCATAAGCTACAAAAAGGTATCTAGATTCCCATTCTCACCATCCTGTTACTTGCAAGAGATCAGTTGCCATGACACTGTTCTGTTGTGACATGAATGTTTCAAATCATGCCCAAAAGAAAAAAATGCAGAGGTAAAGCATATCAGGGATGCCTTTATGCAAAACAACTACCCAGAGCAATTTTATAAGGGGATGTGCCAAAAATGCCATTGCAATGTCCAGTTGTGAACATAAGCCTTCAGACAACAGCTTCCATGAAAAGCAACAAAATAGTAAGTGTCCTACCTTACATCAGTGCTGCATCAGAAAAGATCAACCAATCACTAAACTTCCATAACATTAAGGTCACCTTCATTCCAGTGTCCAAGTTCAACAACCTCTTCCCTCACCTAAAGTGACAAAGGACATACAGTACCGCCTGCGAGTAACGTAACCTCCACTCGCGAGTTTGATGAATTGATGACCAGAGTAGTTTATTGCCAAGTCTGCACACTGCAGTTTCATGTATGAGCACACAGAGAACTATCATAAAAAAGGAATATCAGTACACAAAACAGCAATTTATGAATTTAAGAAGTTCATTCAGCCTGCAAATGAAGGTTGTATCTAAACCTGGTCATGGCCATGGCCATACCTACAGTTGTATGCACCCCCCACACCACACCACCCAACCCCACCCCACCCCCAGCATTTTCACTGATTTAGCAATACTACCTTGTTGAGGCCATACCCTCAACAATGTTTGTGTTTTTCCCCCCTTGGCGTCCCGCATGTGTGTTTGCTAACCAGCTAACCTTGTGGTTGTTGTTTGTGCATGCATGTATGAGTTTTGTGACCAGTGTGAATTTGTTTATTTCTTTGCTTCCTTGCATTTCATTTACGTATTAAACGCCATGTTATTGTAGGATTTTACTTTTGTTTACTCTTTATGTTTGTGTCCACGTGCAAAACCTTTTGATGATCAAGAATTAAACTAAACATCTGTCACACTTGTTCGTGAATCAACAAACCACCATTACATACTGTTCAACTATCAGCAGAAAAGAAATATTTCATCATACACCACAGCTTTTATTTGAGAAAAATATACCTTTCTAGTAAAGCAAAAACTACACTTTGTTGATTAAATAGCTCCCAAAAGTAAAGTGATATGACTTTCTCACCATCTTTGCCTTGTGTCAAATCTTTACTTTGAGTATTGACAAAACCCCACAAAATTGTGGAAGAAACATTTAATTATACAATTAATAACCACTTACCAAAATGTTAAAGCATAGCCTTGATGATGATATTTGGATCCTTGATATTTATAAAATGCTTGTAAATTCTACAAAGCTGTAGACAAATAACAAGGTTTTAAAATGCGTATGCAAAACTGTGTGCCTGTGTACAGCCTGTGTACAGCCGTTTCCCACCCCTCCCCCCTAGGGAAAAAATTGGAGAGGGAACGTCTGTGAAATGGCATTCTTAATTGTGTTCCAGCAGAAACACATAAGGGAGTTGAAACGTGTAACACGGGTTCCATGCTCCGGAATATTCAAATTATGCAAATGAGGCAAAGGCCCTTTTTGACCATATTTGGAAAATGAAAACTTGACCAAAAATATATTTTGTAGCTTTTATTTGTAATTTTTCGGTCATTATTAAAGTATATTTTGCATTTTTGATGACTTTGGACATCCTAAAGTGCAACTTCGTACTCTGAAAAGAAAGTTTACGATCAGCTCCAAATGTTGAGTTCAGTCAAGGCAAACAGTAAGTGGATTTACAAAGCATTTTATCGCTCTTTCAGCTACTTTAAACACATTCAGAACAAACAAATAAACAACGTATTTAGTGTCTACCTAAGCACTTCTATTTATTTGAATTTTTTTAAATAATGACTGTCTGTTTACAAGTATAAAATCTCTGTAAAATTTCTTCATATTCGAGGTTACGATTCAAGCGTTCCTTACCAGAAAATTGCCCTGGCTTGGCCTCCGAGTCTTCACAATTTAGTCAGTTACCTTGAAATAAAATTCTGTTTTGTTTTGAACATGATTTGATCACTATAAGCTGCTGGAAAGTGAGCAACATGTAGATGGGAAATTGTTCCGCCATTTTTTGAAGGTCATATCATTACCAAACATGGTCATAAAAGGCTTGTTTTGCTCATTTGAATATTCCGGAGCATGGAACCAAAGAAATGTACTGTTGTTACACGTTTCAACCCCTTATGTGTTTCTGGTTCCAGGTCATGTGACATTCTCAAGATTTTGAAAACAAATCTGATTGGTTGTTATCATTTTGTTGATCGGATTTCAACAAACCAGAACTAAAACAAGCACCGTTTTACTGCTTAATTCTCTATTTGCATTGAAAATGTATCACAAAAACATTCCTGGACATGGCAATTTCACTCCTGGATGTCAAAGGCCTCTAAATTACATCTATCAAAAGCCTGTGTGAAACCTGACGGCTTTGTAGGCATGTCATTTCAATGAGATCGAAGGAGAAATCTAGAGCAATTTAGTGTTTAAATAGGCATGAGAATATTCAGTAAGTACACAGTAGTAAAAGTGCATAAAACATGAATTGACTACTTCGATTACGTGACATTATTAGGACTTTTTTAACAAGGTTCATGGTTCATTAGACTCAACAACTGAGTCTTCCGGCATTTGTCTTGCACTGAACAAAACAATAAACAATTATTTCTCTTGCATTTCTATATGCTCTGGTCACTAACTCTTGTGTTATTTTCAAAAATTAGTCCATTTCCAGTAGAGACTTCAATGGGAGTTTTACGAACGCTTGCATTTTTGTTGAGGTTCACGGATCGAAATCTTGATCGATTTCTCGAACTTTATCAAAGAGTAAACACGCAAAAACAAATTAAATTTAGCTCTGAGTTTTTGAGGTCTGAGGTTTCGAGGGTCTAAGTTTTTGGTTGTCTGAGTTTCCGAGACACCCCAGTAAAATCACATACACGAGAAACTTGCTTCTTTAAAGTGAGCTCGTTTCGCCTTTATGCCTAAGTTCTCTCTGTTTACAATTAAGCTGAAACGAGTAGAATAAATTATTCTTGGCTTGGATCCCTTGGCTTGACATGGGTACCGGTCAGTTTCAGTTTTGCAATCTAGGCAAAAAGTCAACTCGTGCACGCTCCGGCCGGAGCAATGGCCCTGATTTGGCGACAGTACTGTGCAGTTATCAGCAGCGAACAAATACTTCACCAAACACTATACTATACACTATACGACTTTTTAATTCCGAGAAAAAAAGAAAACCTTTCTAGTAAAGCAAACAACTACACTGTTGATTAAAGTAAGTTTACATGACTTTGGCGCCATTTCGAGTATCGGCATTTCGAGACTCTTTCGAGTATCGAGTCTCGGCATAAAAACACATAATTGTCGAACGGTAAACATTACCTATACAATTAATAAACACTTACCATTATACATTTCCCACAAACAAGTAGTAAACTCCCAAAATCGCACAAAAAAACTCAGCTTCAAAATTATAGAAGTGACCTGCCTTTCACGGTGACTTGTCGGTTGATCATGTGCTTCTAGGCCATCCCAGTGTGCATTGCAACTTGCCGGTGAAACACAGGATACCCACTCACGAATGATAACTGATCACTTTAGCTGGAATTTACATAAACAAGCTACGTTTTCAGGGTATTTGTTTTTATTATTGGAGCTCTACAAACAGCAAGGAGAATCTATCCGAACAAACATAAGGAAGTTTCTCTCTGTGTGTGCAGCAAAATATCGCTATAAATATGAAATCTCACGTACTAGACATTATGTAGTGTAACGCAATTGACGGAGGTCACTTGTCATAGACATTACTTTCAGCGGGACAGACTGGCTCCTGACTGTTTAAATCTCTCATTATATTCTATCTGAAGTATTAGTTACTGCCTAAATATACGTCTCAAACTATACAGTCAGTCGATTACAAGATTTGAAACTTAATAAAAGCCAAGCCGTAGACGCACAGATTGCTTGCCGAGTTATAAATTAAAGAATCGTATAGCAAACTGCTAAATCACGCGCTGATTGGTCGAGAAGGATGGTGATATTTTGTGGAATCGAGGGGCTTCCATTTACGTCCGCATATAAATGATTATCAATTTCTTTCTAGTCAAAACCAGGTGATCTGGAGGATTTTGATTAGCCAATCAGAATGCGAATCGCTTTTCCGAAAAAGAATCAATCCCAAGCGTCCTTTGCGAGCGTAAATCCTTGATTTGAGGAAAAAGCAAAACAAAATGGCGGACGCCATGAAGTGAAGAAATCGTTATATTCCTGGGTATTTAGCACATAAAAAGATTCCTTGTTTAAAGACTATGTTTAACAAATAATAATTAACATCCATTTATCCTTACTGCATCAATGCCTGTGGATTTTGGCTAAAAAATGAACACTAAACTCGAAGGGCTCGAAGGAGAAGCGGAAGGAGTTCTTCAACTCTTCGCAAGATTTATCAACGAAAGCTGTATCAGCACTGAGGTCCTCTGCAGTCTTCAGGTTTGCTAGCTAAGCAGTGTCTGGGCCTTTTTCTCTGACACTCTTTCTTGTGGACAAAGTATTTCATGTATTTTTCCAATAAATAATGTAGCTAGTCAAAGATATTGTGGAGCTGCAAATAAAAACTTTCAAGGTCACTGAGTCCCAAATTTCGCTTTCGTGTTTCTTCTAGGTATAACAAAATCCTACTTATTAGGAATTTTTTGTTTGTTATTTAAGTTATTAACCTATTATTACCGTTATATGATGATATAATAAAACATTTAGGAATATACCCATTTGTCAGTGTCATGAAAATTTGTAAACCTGTGCAAATGATACTTATTTGAACCAATTTTGTAGTATTCATCAGTAGTGAATATTCTGTACACCACAAGGTGAGGTGAAGTGCCCAGCATTGTATTTTGCAATATCCATTGGTCCTTTTTTCTCTCTGCGAACTGAAGTGCAAACTCCTTGTCAATCGTAACCACAATAACAACATTACTGTTTATTAGACTTGTCAAGTTACAGATAGAGATCATATCAAGTAGTACTGAAATAAAATGTTACCATGGATTTCAGGTTTTACATTGACATAGATTATTGCAGTGCTCTAACTTGGTAAAGTGCCACATTGAACTGTTTAAACAATGAACATGTATCATTGAAGCCATTTTTGTGTATTTTCTATGAGAAGAAACTTCTCTCTTTTGCCCTCAAAGTAATATGGTATTCATATAAACTCTTGGATTTGTTTACATTTTGATAGAGTTTCATATAAGTATGCCCAAGAGGTTATAATTCAATTTTGTTTGTTGGCTAAGCCTTCTTTGGGGGCAGTATCCTGGTAGAAAAAAATAGAACCACTTTAGCTAGGGTGCAAGGTTAGTAAAAGGATACCAAACAATGTGGTTGGTCTTTGGATTGGTAAAAGTGTTTTCCATGACTGGTCTTAAAAGTTATATTTCAAGGAGTTTTGAACAATATGTGGGGGAGCTAAGCATTGCACGATGACTTTAGAACCTCTGCGAAGGAGGCTATATCAGGGATGTAGGAGCAAGGGGGCAGTAACTCCCCTTTCTCCCCCAACTTTTGGACCATTTAGGAATACCAACATACATTATCACTATGGATGGTAAATGTAAGTAAGTTATTGGCTCTTGTGGACAAACTGTTATCAGTATAAAGATTGCAGGTTTTCTCAGAAATCCCAGTCTTTGTTTATTTCATCATTACTTTGAGTGAAGTTTTTCAAGGTCAGGTTTGAAAAACCAGCATATATTTTTGAGACTTGTGTAGCAGAACATCTGTAATGTAAATTGACTTGATTTTTCCTTTAAATATGTGAACTCATAGTTACAAAAACTGTAATTCCCTGAGCTTTCCAGTCATTGACCCATCTTCAGGGGAAGAGACCCCAAAGCTCAGGACATTTTTGTAATGAATTTTCAATTGAAGGAATAACGGGAAAGTATTCAATAAATTGTAACTAGAAACCAATGTACAACCAAGTTCTGAATCTTTATTAAATGTTTATGTTGTGGCTAAATCTTCTCCTTGGTTCAAATATATATTTTCCTCATTTCTTTCTTTCTGTCATGGTCATGTCATTATAAAAACAAGGGGGTAATAATTATTGAAGGTTCAAGAATAAAATGTACATGAAAGAATCGAAACTGCAGTTTCAGGAACAAATTAGGTTAAATTAAGTCAAGACGAGATTAATATGCACAACAGATTTATTATAGTTACTAAAGGCCTTCACAAAGCAAACATGGTAGCAATACCGCATATTATAAAAGTTGATTAACGAAAGTAACAATGTTTTAGAGATTACAAGTACTTCCCTTTCCAGTTTCAACTCAAATTTTATCGCCACCGACAACTTCTCAGACCATTTTACCAGAAAAACGCCAAGATACATCCCACTTGGACAGCTGTTAGTCAGCATAAAGATTCGAGTTCTCAGCTTCTTCACTGTACGTAACTCTTTTTTGATAAGAAAACGGTTTTTGACCAAATATTTTCTTGATTTTCTCGAGACATTTTCAAAATGGCCATCACAAAAATATTGTAAACCAAGCGCGCAGAGAATGTTGGGATTGATTCTTTTTCAGATTAGAAAATCATGCTTTGCGCGCCCACTCAGATCACCTGGAATTTGGCTAATCCTTTCTATAGAAAAGTGTTTTACTCTTTCATTACACTTTTAGAGTAAATTTAGAATATTTTCATATCCAATCATATAATCTTTCGAAAAATTTTAAAACAAATACAAACAAAAACTAACTGAGGAAAACGATCATAAACAGCTGCACCGTCGACAGACATGTTCAGCCCGGTTTTCAACTTACTTTCAAAAGTATTCTTGCCCTAAAAGATTTGCTTACACATCCAAAGAAGAAAAGGTAAACATGAGTGTATACTTCAGTCTTTCTAGAGTACTGTATAAGCCTATTTATTATATTTCTGATGAGCAGGAGATGTAAAATCACACTTCTCAAGCTCGGCAAAACCAGTGCCCGAACAACATGCCGAAAATCAGTTCAAAGACAAGACAACAATTGATTTTTAGAAAATCTTAACAAAATTAATTGTTCAAAACAGTATTTTCCTTAATGAAAGTTCGTTTTTGAGTTTGTTTTAAGCCAAAATCTAGCCGAAGTCTCGTGGCCTAGCGACTTCAACTCAGGCAACTCTCCGTGTCTCTCCATCGAACCTGTGGCCTAAAACCTCCGACAAAGTGCTCAAACTAGTTTTTCAAAACATCAAAAGATAAAAAGCTTGATATGAGAGCTATTAAAATTAGAAAAATGCTTACCGTTTTTCTGTTCAACGGTGTCAGTGACTACAGAGTCAGTGATCCAAACGAAATTTTCCCGGTTCTACGGCTACAACGTCTTTGTTTTGCCGCTCATGAGACAACTCAGACAACTGTTCCTCCAGGATAATGCCCACCGGTGATTCTTCATTTCGATTGCAGTAAAAGAAAGTTTGTTTCGACGTAATTTGATCAGAAATTTGCTCCTCACGACGAAGCCCGGTTTGCAAAGGTGGTTTTCATTCATGCTTACAGCTTCAACCTGATTCGTCAGTTAGTTTTGTTTGTTGGCTATGAAATGGCTTCCCGTGCGCTCGCAGCAAAATTGTCAAAAACTAGTATTATTTAACTTTTTTTCTTGTCTGCTATACGATTCAAGGAAAATTCATTGGCTCGACTCGTGAATTCCACGTTGAATTCACTCGAAAAGGCGATATCGCACTCGTCGCTTCGCGACTCGTGCGATATCGCTTTTCTCGTGAATTCACAGGCACCCCAGGCTCTGTTTTCGAGAGGGCGTTTTCCGCGCGATGGTTATTAGTTTGGGCTACCTGTGTCATTTGTCAATTTTATTAAGACCATTGGGGAAAAACAAAACTTACGAAAAAATCAATAAATTTCAACAAACTGAAACAAAATGTCTCTTATTTTATCTAGATTGGATCTTAATGAAACTTTTGGGCAGGTTTTTGAGCGCATTTGTGCGCGTTTTACGGTGTTTTTTTGAATCACTCTTTTTCACTGGTTCACTTTGACCACTAAAAATCACGAGGACAAATTGAATGGACGACAAAATATCCCTCTAAAACCCCTTCTCTCGCCAAAACAACACCACAAACACAATGGCAGATAATCATTCTACCGAAAAATGGGAAAAAATGGACGACTTTATGAATGACTTTACAGAAAACGAGAGGCTTTTTCAGTCAAGTTTTTTCAAAAAATCGTTTCTCCCGACGCGTGGTCCAAGATCTTGGGTAGAAACGGGGCTGTCTAGTGTGATTGGTCCGTGGTTGCCACGTAAAAAGAACCAAATTTTCAATGACCCCTCGGGAGGCAGAGGTCTCATTTGGTATCACAACGAAGAAACATTAGAGGGGTGGGCTAGTCTGACAGGCTCTTACTGACCCCCTCCACCGTCATGCTCAAGTAATCGTGAATAATGCTTCTTCGGCAAAAAGGCTGCCTTCGAACTTTTAGTTTTTAAAATTGTTTGTGCTCAATTTTTTTAAATTTAATGACTTCAAAAACCCTGATTTCGATGACCAAAAGCACAGAAGTCGTGGCTATCTAAAAGTAAGTGAAACCGGCAGTATTTTTTTCCCCCGCTGAATGTGGACTTTATAAACTCACCGGGCGAAGAAGGAGAATTTAGAGAAGTGAATAAAACTTTTCACTATCAAAATATCCCTCCAGTTCTATCAAAAACACTTCTTAGAAGGTAGGTCCATTGATGAATAATTATCTTTTTCTGAAAATGTAGAGGAAAATACTTCTGAAGTACAAGACTGAGCGCCAGTAAAGTGAGAGGCCGCCATTCAGTTTTGCTTTGACTGAAAAACTACTGTCGACACAAAGTTTGATTTTGTCATGTTTTGAACATTGGTTAGGATTTGTTTTGATTTGTAAATTCATAAAAGCAAAAGGAGAATGATATTTGATGCGGAACACCTCGTTTTTCCACAGTGATTTTCTGACTCAAATGCTGGCAAAATTCAAAAACGTTTGTGATTGTGTTACTTCAGTTCTTCTTTGTCGAGCTTCGCGTGAATTCCTTCTTTTGGCACGTCACTTTCTTGCTTTACTCATCATTTTATGTCAATTATTGTTATAGTTTATATATCAGCGATTGTCAAAAGTTGTGAAAACCGAAGGAAAGCAAAAGAGAATGGATGCCTCTTGGTTTTGTATGGACCACAAAATGCATCGCATCGCCCGGTGAGTTTATAAAGTCCACATTCAGCGGGGGGAAAAAATACTGCCGGTTTCACTTACTTTTAGATAGCCACGACTTCTGTGCTTTTGGTCATCGAAATCAGGGTTTTTGAAGTCATTAAATTTAAAAAAATTGAGCACAAACAATTTTAAAAACTAAAAGTTCGAAGGCAGCCTTTTTGCCGAAGAAGCATTATTCACGATTACTTGAGCATGCGGTGGAGGGGGTCAGTAAGAGCCTGTCAGACTAGCCCACCCCTCTAATGTTTCTTCGTTGTGATACCAAATGAGACCTCTGCCTCCCGAGGGGTCATTGAAAATTTGGTTCTTTTTACGTGGCAACCACGGACCAATCACACTAGACAGCCCCGTTTCTACCCAAGATCTTGGACCACGCGTCGGGAGAAACGATTTTTTGAAAAAACTTGACTGAAAAAGCCTCTCGTTTTCTGTAAAGTCATTCATAAAGTCGTCCATTTTTTCCCATTTTTCGGTAGAATGATTATCTGCCATTGTGTTTGTGGTGTTGTTTTGGCGAGAGAAGGGGTTTTAGAGGGATATTTTGTCGTCCATTCAATTTGTCCTCGTGATTTTTAGTGGTCAAAGTGAACCAGTGAAAAAGAGTGATTCAAAAAAACACCGTAAAACGCGCACAAATGCGCTCAAAAACCTGCCCAAAAGTTTCATTAAGATCCAATCTAGATAAAATAAGAGACATTTTGTTTCAGTTTGTTGAAATTTATTGATTTTTTCGTAAGTTTTGTTTTTCCCCAATGGTCTTAATAAAATTGACAAATGACACAGGTAGTCCAAACTAATAACCATCGCGCGGAAAACGCCCTCTCGAAAACAGAGCCTGGGGTGCCTGTGGTGAATTCAACGTGGAATTCCCTCGTCAGCCAATGTAGGCCGTATTCTGTGACTGATTATCGTTCAGTTCCGCTGCCATGGTTCGGGCACTAAAATTTAACTACTCGAATATGTAGTTTAGAACTCACTTATCAGGGATTCAGTTGTTGTCATCTCCAAATTCTTGCAGTTCGTTCAAAAATCCCAAGGAAAGTTCATCAAATCTGCTTAATATTTTGATGTCCGCCATCTTGAATTGACATGCGCAGTTGTAGTTTTAGATGCGAAGTCCGCTGAAAATCGCTGGCTCAGAAAGCCAACAAAGCTTGCAAAAATGGGATTTTCTTCTTGTTTAATTCATTTTAAAGGGTGGAGGGCGCTCTAACATGTTTCTCAGATAACTCTTTTCATTAATTCAAGAGAAGTCAACAACTATGGCTTTCTCTCGATGGCCAGCAACGAGAGATTGCCGAAAAAGCAATTTTACAATTCATACATTTATATTGAGGGGGTCCTAGGGGGTTGCGGGATTGCGGGATTGACCATTTCTTTGTGCGGTATTGCGGTATTTTCTTTTTTGAGCTGTGGTATTACGGGAAAAACGATTTGAAATTGCGGCAATGCGGTATTTTTGAGGCCTGCGAGATGCGGGATTTTGTTTCTGGCGCTCGATAGAAAATTTCATGTTTCTGTGATTCATGTTTCTGTGCGTGAGGTCCCGTGGGAGTGGTATTTCGAATTTTTCGTCTGGTGAGCCGTATTTTCGAATTTTTCATGCGGGATTGACCATTTTTTCGTGCGGGATTGCGGTATTTTCGAATTTTTCGTGCGGGAGGTCGTGGGTTCAAGCCCCGGCCGGGACCAACACTCAGGGTCTTAAAATAACTGAGGAGAAGGTTGCTGCCTTTTGTAACTACATCTGCAAATGGTTAGACCTTCAGGTCCTTCTCGGATAAGGACTTAAAACCGTAGGTCCTGTCCTCCATCCCTTCCTTAAACCTGTAAAATGGGGGACATTAAAGAACCTGTTGAAGCTGTTCGTAAGAGTAGGGGAGTGTCGCCCGGTACAAACGTCTGTCCTTACTACTAACAAACTCTAAGCACATTTGATTATATACATATAGATATTTGCGCTATATAAATGCGACTATTTCATTTATATTATTTAATTAATTAATTAATTAATTAATTAATTATTTTTTTGTGTGTGCGGGATTGCGGTATTTTCGAATTTTTTGTGCGGGATTGCGGTATTCGTAACTCCCCTAGGCCCCCCTCTATATATTCCCTATTCAATTATTTATTGAATTTGATTTATTCCCATTTTCACTTTCCGTTTCGTTTCCTTTTTTCACAATTTCACTCTTTTTATTTTACATTATTTGTTTCTTAATAACATCTTAGCATTTATTTGTTTTCAGTTTTCATTTTATTTTTACCACTCGTTTTTTTTTCTTCCACGTTTAGTCGTTTTTCAATTTTGTCTCACTTCTATTTATTTTTATTACTTTATTTGTTTTACATTCTTTTTTATTCTATTCCATTTCTATTTTTATTTTTCATCTTTTATTTATTTATTTATTTTATTTCATTTATTTTTCTCTATTTTATTTTTTACTTCCTCGATCTATTAATTGCATACCCTTTATTTATAATTCATACATTTACATTCCCTATTAATTATTATTATTATTATTATTAATTATTATTATTATTATCTTTTATTCATAATTCATACACCCTAAGGCCCTATTGAACCACACATCCCTTATTCACTATTTGTTCATTCATTCACACCTACAAATGCCCTATTGAATTGCCTACCTTTATTTACAACTGACACTGATGACGACGATAGCAGTAACGACGAGTACGATGATCGCAGCCTAGTCCCCAGGCTATCCCGTCTCTCGTTTCAAAACGTGACGTCACAGAGTGACTCCAACGGGAACGCCTAGCGAATAATGCCAAAGCTCAAGATGGCGGACGCTAACTTAGTTAGATGCAAACGTGATGTTTTAGAAGATGCTGGTAGCGTTGCAGTTTAATGCTCCCGGATCTCACAAGACACCCTATATGTGAAATTAACTGAATTGAGCTGAATTCAAAACTCTAACGGTTGTGTGTTCGCATCGATCGAAGCAATACGATAAGTTGTGTTCGGTCTATTCGATTCTCCACTTCGAAGGTAAAATCTCTTAGTAATTAATGGCTATCTATACCGCTAAAATTTCTGGTGAATTGAAATTGCTTTATTTACACAGACTACTGTCACTAGTTGAGTTAAATCCACATATATTTATGCACTTGAAATAAAACAAATCTCCGTCAGATTCTCTGTAATAAATGTAATGTATCTGATATTTATCAAGTTCCCTTTAGCCGCAACAGGGTTCGATTCAAATTTTATTGTAAACAAACTTCACTCAGTTAGTTTTATAATCACTGCTAAAACTGTGATTGTTTGAAAATGTAATAGATTTGAATAAAATGTACTTGTGCGTAGTCTCTTGACTCTGAAATCCCCTTTACAGTCTATAATCTTCCTCTATGCTTTCTTAAAAACATATAAACTCGTCAAAATCCAATTTTTGGTCTATATTGGTGAATGTCGATACTCATTTCACCGAAATTGTTGGAAAAACTTTAAAAATTCAAGTTGTTAAGTCAGCTAAAGGTCAGGGACACTGTTGGTCAAATCAGAGACACTTTTGGTCAAATCAGGGACACTTGGCATTATTCGCTAGGCGTTCTCTCGCGCTTACGCGCTCGCCCCAGGTCTCGCTCGCGCTTCGCGCTCGCAGAGGAACGCCTGGGTACTAGGCTGCGATGATCGGACTTGTTCAACGATTAGCTCTCAACAAAGTTTTCAAAGGTGTCTGATTTGAGAATTTTATATTATATTTGTAAGACAAATTGTTTCTAAAATCAAACTACGTTGTAAAAAGGAATGTTGACAATTCAAATTCGTTATTTTCATTACAATTTTTGCGTTTTTCGTTGATTTTAGTAGCGATTGGCAGAAAAGTCAAAAGTAGACTTACGACCCCTCCCCCCAGGGGAACATCAAATGTAAATTATATAAATATCACTCTACATTCAAAATTATAACTTAAAACAAAAGAATCTGAGAACTGACAATGTCTAAAGTTTATTACTATCGATCATGATCCAGTTTCGGAAGTTTCAATGCATAATATTTATTTGTAAAAAATCCAATTCTGTACCCTCCCCCTCACAGGTAATGAAAATCCAAGATGGCGGAATGTTCAATTCCATTGGCGTTTTTTAAAAAAACTGCGGGTTTTTCAGAGTGACAACAACTGAATTCTTTTTAAGAAAGGTAAAATCTATATGTTCACGTTGATTTAAAGTAGTGCCCTCGCCATGGCAGCGGAAATCGTTTTAGAAGCACATTTTCAAGGCACAGAATACGGCCTAATGAATTTACCTATAGAATTAGAACTGATGTCCAGCTCTGAAATAGTGCTGACCGCGAGTCGCTCCATGTCGCTTGATTCCTCTTCTTCTTCTCCTCCCCCACCCTCACCTCCTTTAACCGCCCGCCTCCCCTACCCTCCACTCCCTAAAACTAAAACCCGGAACACCGGAACGTAACAGCCGGAACGAAACCACCGAAACG
Source organism: Telmatactis stephensoni (assembly GCA_029948255.1). Taxonomy (NCBI): domain Eukaryota; kingdom Metazoa; phylum Cnidaria; class Anthozoa; order Actiniaria; family Isophelliidae; genus Telmatactis; species Telmatactis stephensoni. Next base: position 313,232 of record JALIZF010001605.1, on the reverse strand, counting down.
ACCGGAACGACCGAAACCACCGGAACGACCGAAACCACCGGAACGAAACCACCGGAACCGTTTCGGTAAAAAAAAATTGAAAAAAAATTGATGACATGTTTAACCAATGAATAAGCAATAAAACCAAAAAAATTAAATACAAAGAAACACACAAGGAGCAGAGAGCTCGATCTTCCTCTAGCTTTATTTGCTTTCCAGTACTTTTTAAACTTTCATACCCACGAAAATGCTAAAAATCACTTCTAAATCACCACCATAAACTAGTCTTAGATTGTACTTTTCTCCCCTCCCTACCAAAAGTACTTGGATCTGTCCCGGCGGGGTACCCACATCGCGGTTAGCTTCGTTTTACTCACGTGGCTTCACTTTCCCGCGCAAGAAGCGACAATGGAAGAGCTTGAAGATAAGCCTCAAATAATCCTGTAAAATGTAGCCATTATGGTTATATAAAGATCAAACAAGCTACATTGTTGACTTAATAGTGTACGAAAGCTCTCTGGCTTTCATTTCTGATAAAAACACGGATTTTAGCGACGTCTGCTTGCGGCCTTTGACAAAATGAAGATCAGTGAGTGCTTATCACGCCTTTATCACGTCAATATGAAACTTAAATCTGTTTTACCAGTGATCTTTATTTTTGAATGATATTCTGGCTGATCGTACGTGCCCAGAGATTTAGAAACCATGTCAACTAGTCTCAGGTCTCTCAGGTCAAAGTACATATTATAGGTATATGAAGTTTTATAACTCCACTCGATTAATTGAAGAAATTGCTGATCATAAAAATGTTCATGCTCTCTTGGTATTGTATCATTGACTGTGGAAAATGCTTGGTAATCAATTTTTGGCAGAATATGCGATGACAAACTGACAGGGAATGGGTGTCCCCGCACTTGGTCAGAGTTTAATAATGATACAGTTAATGCAATATCCTGTTTAGCAGTCCACGGTGCTCGTGGAGATTTGCTACCCATCATGTTCATGTCAAATTCCCTGTCAGTTTTTTCAGTACTGGAAAGCAAATAAAGCTTGAGATCGAGCTCTCTGCTCCTTGTGTGTTTCTTTGTATTTATTTTTTTTGGTTTTTATTGCTTATTCATTGGTTAAACATGTCATCATTTTTTTTTTCAATTTTTTTTTACCGAAACGGTTCCGGTGGTTTCGGTCGTTCCGGTCGTTCCGGTGGTTTCGTTCCGGCTGTTCCGTTCCGGTGTTCCGGGTTTTAGTGCATGCCTTCCTCACCGGCTCCTTCACACTCCTCCCCTCCCTTCCACTCCCGCATGTTTGTTTATACTATTTATGCGATATCCTCGGACGGACAGACAGTTTTAAAATCTCAACCATATAAGGTATTATTGTAAGGTCCCGTATGTTTACACATTTGCGAGTGAGTGAGTGACTCATTTGCATATTCTGCCCCCTCACTATAACTCGTGAATTTGCAATCCACGAGTTAAAAATGAAAAATATATTTGTATGAGTCTTTATCATTTTCTTTCGGTTTCAAGCTCTTTTGTCGCAAAAGTTGTTTTTCATTGACAAAGGGGTTTACAACAACCTCAAGCTCGACAAAAAAGTCTATTAAAACACTTGTAAACAACAAACATTGAACACTAACCATCTTATTTCAGAAAAATCAGTCTTATTTAGCCAACCAGGTATCTTAAGGCTTCATAAACAGCAATTTTTCTGCACAAGAAATGATTTTCGCCAGCTTGCTCCGACTCGGCTATGATAGTTGCTCTCTGAATGCTTTTCTTCTTTAAAAAGAGTAAACCACTCTTATGACTTTTCAATAAAAGATCATCCTTTACCTTGAGTGAATGTTTTTAAAGTGCCTATAAACCCTAGCGAAAATGTATATTTTTTAAAAGCTGAGTATCTTGGGGAAATATAATTAAAGCGACATCAAAGATGTAAGGTTTTTTCCAATCCGTCCGTTCAAAGCTGGCGCTCCAGACAAAAATCCGCGTTCTTTGGAAGGCTGGGACGAATTTGGTTAATAATAAACTCATTTGGTTGATAATAAACTTTGACATTGTGACGTAATGTAAGGCATATTGTGACGTCCGGAATCACGGCATTTAGACTCAAAGAAAGAGCTGAAAATAGCTATATCAAAGTAGTAGAATTTGAAGCAGAAGTTAAGTATAGTGTATACCAACAACAATATACAAGGATATTAAGAGCTTGTAGCGTCTAAATTAAACTTCATTCCTGGGTCTCAGTCTCCCAGGGTTCTCACAAATTTTTCCACAGGATGCCCAAAATGTGCTTTTTCTCCAACTTTGCAGCGGTTTTTCCCGGTCAACAGAAATTGAAAGACCAACTTTTCAAAATATTTTTGTTTGAGAGGCCAAGTTCTTTTGAGAGAAATTATTTCTGGCTAGACTTTATAGGCACTTTAAGAATAATCCAATCCTGAGATATGTCTCAGTTTTCTTGCATGTACTGATTTTAGCGAAAGGTTTCACTTGAATCATGATCATCTTCGCCTCTTTTCAGTTTGCTTTTAAATTTCATTCAGCCACTCTCTGATTCTTTGGTCGGTGACGATTGTATCGAGAGTCGCTATTTTGATCAGCAAGTAAAAAGCCGCTTTTCATCAAAATATTGCATAAATCCTACGTTGATACAACGTTCAAGCTTGATCAAAAGTATGAAAGAAGTATTTTAAAAAAACAACTTCGAGTCCTAGCTCGAGTCCTAGCTCGAATCCTGACTTGGAATTTAGGTAGACTCATTGATGTCTCATTTTGAGCAAATCAACTTTAAAAGTGTTTTGTGGCGTTTTCCAAGTGAAGACACTGTTCGGTGTAGACGAGTTTTTTGGGTCAAACTTTTCGCTGGATTAATAAGTTTATTAAAGCCTCGTACAATATACAGTACTAATTAGCTCGTAGCACTTCACTTTCTGGTAGAAACGGCTAGTTATAGAGATCACGTCACTGACTTCACAGTCGCGGCACGGTCCGTTTCACACTCGTACGAAATCTGCTCTAGCCAAACAGAACCAGGTTCCGTATAAAGCGGTTTCCACTAGTATTGTAGAACAACAAGTGGCTAGTATTAGCTGCCGCTACTGAGAATCAATATAAATAAATGCAAAACCACGATTTGATTATTTATATTTTTGGATTTCATCGCCAACATTTATCGTCAGCTTTTGTTGCTTCGTGTAGCCACCACCGCGCGCCGATCATTTCAGAAAATCGCGTCGTCTGTGTAGGCAAAAAATCGCTCGTGTAGCCTCTGTCAAGCACGCAACACTTTTATCGTCCCACAGTCCCTTTCAGCAGCAGCATACCACAGGAAGCCCATATTCCCCGCTCAAATTAAAGCACTGTCGTATGATGCAGAGGCGACGCTTTTACCTATTTTGAAAATATAGTTTCTTCTGTTTTCCAATTATCATTTCCAATTGATTCTGAGCATGCACTAATTAAGTAGCGTAGCTGGCACTACATGGAAGGAGGCTGTAGACAGAGGGTATACGTTGATCACTTTTTGTAATAAGTTGCATTTGTGAGTGTCAAGTTTCTCTAAAATTCAGATGAATTCACGGTTTGAGTTCTCTGATTAAGTCACAAACTGAATTTTTCCAATCTTTTCGCCCTTTCCCTTCCCTCTTCGCACCGCGTAGTACAGTTACTGTAAACATACAAAAATATCATTTTATTGTTTTGAACAAACAACTCGTACATTTAAAACATTTACAACCATAGAATATTTTACATGCAAATATCGTCTGTTTGACAGCGTCATAAAAATATCTCATAAATAATAATCATTATCTGTTGCCAACTAGTCAGTTGAAAGCGAATCAAAGTCGTAATCAACAAGAGGCAAAATATGCATCAAAATGTTCACATAAAATGGAACAACTAATAAAGAAGCCCTTTGCTTTAAAGAGGTTATCGTTCTGCAAGGCAAATAGCAATTCTTCTACACAGTTCTGTGTTAGTATCCTCTGGAAAAAGCAGAGTTTCATTTTCAGATGTAGAAATGGCTTTATAATATTGAGCTTTCTTTCGAAAGATGGACTTTTTTCGTTGGGTTTTTCTTCTAAGACCGTGAATAAAGTAGTCTAACTGTCCAACATCCACATCTACAAACATCAAGGTGGACTTGTCAAACTGAAACGAAACAACAATTACAGTGAAAATTCTCGATACCGACACCTCTATAACAGAGTAGATTTCGTATGACCATGAAAACGGTATCGCACGGTCACGGCATAGTTACAGTGGGAATTTCGAATGCTTTTATAGACATCACGGCACTGAACGATACGGCGCGGTCCTTTTCACACTTATATGAAATGTGCTCTAAGGACACCTCCATATTACGAATAGATCTCTAGGACCAGGCAAAACCTCAATATATTCTATGTGAAAGAATTTGAATGCATCAAGACTAGTATATTTGCAATGAGAGTTTAAGTGATAATTTATGCTTGCACTTCGATCACAAAAAGAAGACTAAATATTGTATAAGTAATAACGCCGACTTCTGTTGGACACTTTACTTCGGCCCTTCCGTGTTCGTATTACAGAGATTCCTATTTGTGCAATCAGCTTTGCTTGCCAGCGGCCAACTAACCCGGTGGAAAAGTTTCCTCTTAAAGCGGTCCCTAAAATAAACTAAAACTAAAGCAGTTTACATTAATAATACCCATTTTCAAAATTGATGGCTCGTCTGGTATTTTGACTTGCGCCAATGTAACGGCTAGGATTTGCAAAATCTTTTTGCCAACCCCATAGCAAAGCAAACTTGACATTTTTTACAATGTTCAAACGGTTCTGCCTTTGATATCAATTTTAGTTTTGTTGATGGAAAACGAATCTTCGGAAAGTCAAAGAAATGAAAAAGCCTCAAGTTCTGTCTGCAATGGTCGCACAATTTTTAAAATGGATGTAACTGCTCCTTAGAGACACAAAAAGAAGCGTCTTTGAGCAAAAAAGGGGGAAATGCACTGTAACACGTTGCGTCTCGTTTTGCACTTATACAAAAATGCTCTAGCATGATCAGCTCGTTAGTATTTGTCATTTTACCTCGTTTTTTATGTGCTAAGTCCGTGTGCTAAGAGGGCGTTTTTCGAAAGACCCGATAACTTTTAGGCCCTCGGACGTCTTGCACGGTCATAGCACACATTCGTCCACACCGACGTCTACGGATTATTTGCCTTTAAAAAGTACCAGACAAAATACTGGCAATGATACGCATAAAAATTAGCACTAAAATTTTGCGCGCGCAAGTCCCTCAACCAATAGAATTTGATTTTTGACGTGCGCGCGGACGGGACCGTTTGAATTCTATTGTTTAAGAGCCTTGCGCGCGCGATGGCGAAGTTACTAAAAATAGCCTTAGCCGCCACGAACATGGCACAGACATCAATACTGAGCTTCGCTCTCTTAGTATTATGGTCTCTTGATAATACTGCATTTCTTAAAACAGTAATTTTTCTAATATACATTTAAAACTTTACTTAATTTAAGCAAACTGTTTCGATCATCTCAGGAAAGCAATTTGAGTAAAATTTCAGCGCTTGTGTATTAGAAAAATTCTTGTTTTAAGAAATGCAACTTGGATCCACCCCTGTGGGACCCAACTAAAGAAAAGCTTACCTCTGAGATGGCATTTATGTCAATAGATGTATCTGAAACATCTACTAGAAAACAACGGGTCTGCAAAGCACTTTGATCCAAATGTTTAGCCAAGGAAGATAAGAGTTTGGGCTGAAAAATGCCAAATTGTAAATGATATTAAACAAAACTCAGTGATTAGCAAGGAAGCCCTTTCAAAAAATTCAAATGTATTTTGACTGAATGATAGTAACCTGAGTATCAAGGGAAGGGGGAAGGAACAAAAGACAGTCCCCCTGAAGTCTTCTCTTCTTCTCACTTCCCCCTCCCTCCCCTCCCCCCATGGACCCAACATTTTAGCACAGCATTTGTAATTATCCTCACGTTAACAGAAAATTTGTTTGCCTGATAGGGGTGCCATACCCAAAATGATCAGTCTGCATGCCAAGATTTATTAAGAGTGCTGTGCCATAAATAGGTTGTCATGTATTTGGGGTTTTAGACGAAACTTGATACTAAGAAATCCTTACTCTTATACACCAGTCTGTAAACATTACCCATTTATATATTCATGCCCCCTATGCTTGAACAGCTTTTGGGTGCAGCTTCCCACAATTACACTGTATCCCATTATAGGACTACAGGACTATAAGAAGTCTAGCCTCCAATATATTCTACTTACAGCTGGTGCATTAGGGTCTTCAACTAGATCTTTGAGTACAAGTTCTTTCATCGGATAGCGTTTTGTATCAATGGAGTCTGTTGTTTCATTATCTGTAATTTGCATCATTGAGAATAACTTGTACAGTGTAACCAAATAATGTAACTGGACTCATATAATTGCTGTATGCTTATTTAAATGAATACGAAAATCAAAGAATAATAGGGATGGGCCCCTTGAATTTACAGCTCTAATGATGCCCAGGCAATTGAGTTAATTTTGCAAGCATACATTAATCTTGAGCACCAAATTGTTTTTAGTTCATACTTAGCAAATATTCTTAGTTCATACCTACCAAATGAAAACAAAATGACAGTGTTAATAACACGATTAGCATTAAAATCCATTTCTCCAGCAAAAAAGTCCTTGACTGCCTCCCAGATCAGATGCCATTTTGCAGAGGAGGTGTCCACTTTAACAATCTTTCCAGCTCTATCAAAGTATGCTAAGTAGTCCTTCACAGAATTCTCATAGAGTTTGAACCGTCTCTGTGTTCTTGCAGTATCCATTTCATCACCCTTGTCAGTTGAGCCATCAACTTGTCCTGCACCTGGCTTGGGGCTGTGGTCTGGTTTGATGCATGCATGGCTGGTCTTGATGTTCTCAAGAAGGTTTTCTTTTGTTAGGGTCATGTTGAGGGCAAATGCACAAGGGAACTGTCAACACAAACAATTAAAAATATACCTAAATTCCTATCAGAGCAATGGGATGGATTAGTTAGTTCTAAAGTGCAAATCTGAATGAGAGGTTGAATTCTTGTAGGTTTAAATTTTAATAATTGTTGTTGTTGTTTTGTGTCCAATGTGTTCTAGTGCTTGTGCACTAATTGGCAGACACTGGTCTCAGACACACCACTAGTACTACTACATTCTACCACATTCTAATATTCTACGCACACAACTCTCATCTCACTAGTTCATTTCAGGTGACAGACCTGATCTGACCCTCACCACTCAACCTCCCTTACTAACAACATTGTAATACAATTATCATGCCCTTGTTCCTTACTAATCCCTCTAATCTGTGTGGCTCACTATTTTTCACCAATGTTTATACTTTGTTAGACAAAGAGTGTACATATAGCTAATTCAATTAACATTGTCACTGAAAAAAGCCTAAAGACTAAAGCTTTGAGAGCAGAAAAAAAATGTTATCACTGTGACATCACTGTATGCTTGCAAATTCTTCAACTTGGACACATATTCCTTAATTTCTCAGATAGCCTACAGCAAAGTTTGTTAGTACACAAAAGATAGTGAAAGCTTTAGCCTTTAGGCTTTTTTCAGTGACAATGTTCATTGAAATAGCTATATATGTAGTACAATACAACTGTTTTTGGTCACACACTGGTTTAATGTACAGTATGTAACTTAGGCAGCCAAGGCTGATGTAGACCTGCCTAAGTAAATACATTATTTAAAATCTAATTAAACCATCCTATAGACATGTAATAACACTATCAATAAAGATTTTGTCACAATTATATATTGATAATTTTGAAATAGTTTTGTGGTATTTTCTGACTTTTTTGATGTACAAATTACAGACGTTTCTAGACATGAGTGTGATGTTGTAAGGATTTTTTTATTCTTATCATTCAGTTTCACCCTCTCATAATGTTTACAATGATGAAGACTTGAGTGAGAGTGGAATTGTCTGTAATCAATACATCCAAAAAGGCAGTAAAATTGAAAAGGTCCCCATAAAAATTTCACCAATATTATATAACTTTTTTTCAGATATCCATGCAGGCATAAAAAAGTCAACAAGGCCATTTCGTGGGGACCTTTTCCAATTTCCAATGAACCTCACCTGGTTTTCAAAATCCCTCATTTCTTCATCACACTCCTTAATGAATGTTTTCACTCTCAGCAAAAATTTCAGATTTGGAATCAAATCAATCAGTATGAATTTTCCTGGGTGTTTTGTAATTTCATCAGCTAACAGAGACAGGACATACTTTAGCGTCAAAACATCTGGGTATTCAGAAAGAGCTTTAGCCAAACCATTTGTACCAACAATAGGTTCAACCTCAATCATGCCTTCAGACTCCTTTTGAGCATGTTCAAACAACTTCTGAGGCAAGTGCTTTAGGATTAGAGTTTCAGCAGATATGAAAACAAAGTCAAACATGTTGGTCAAATCATTTACGATGCTTCCTTTTGTAGAACCAGGACCACCTAAAAAAATTGAAATAGATAAATGAATCTGTCAATAATTACTTATTTAAGTATACACCTATTTCAAAAAAGGTTGTCACCGCTAAGAGCGATAGGCGATAGGTAATAGGTCATTCCAAGACCGCAAAGCACTATTGATTTCTAATTGATTTACATATGAATAGCCAAATATTTGATGGAAGAGTGTAAAGAAAGATTTGGGATGGCTTAATTAAGAAACCAATAGTGCTTTGCGGTCTTGGAATGACCTATTACCTATCGCCTATCGCTCTTAGCGGTGACAACCTTTTTTGAAATAGGTGTATACAGTACCTTCTAGAGCACTTGCAGTGCACTAATTTATTGTACATAGAGCAGATTTCGTATGAGTGTGAAACGGACCGCGTCGTGCCGAAACCATGTCAGTGCCATGATGTCTATAAAAACATTCGAAATTCCTGCCGTAACCATGCTGTGACCATGTGGTGCTGTTTTCACAGTCATACGAAATCTACTCTACCCTCATGCACACTCAACTAGCTGCTATGTTCTCGTATTCTGTGCACACAACTCTCATATATGAGGGGGGAAATGTCAATTCCCAGCTTGGGTCAAACATGGGGCTTCCTTGGGTCTAATCAGGGAATCTCTGGGAATCTGTTCTATTTTTACAAGTTAGTGTATTACAGATTTCCATTTTTCCCAAGTAAATTAACACAGATTACCAGTTTAGACTGGCATGGAAACCCCAAGTTGGGAATTGACATTTTTTTCTGTGATAGTTGATTTTTAATCAAGCTTCCCATAGGGAGCATGCAGAGTTTAAAAACAGGTTTAGGCCTCAAATCGTGTTCTGCACTAATGCACATGCATTAAATTAATGTAAAATCTATATGCATACATGTACATAATTATTGTAAACATTCTATGGACATTCTATGGTTATTTGCGACGTGGCAAAGGCCTTTGTTTGATTTATCAAAGATGTTGCTGAAGAAAATATAGCTGATCTTCAGAGGAAGTAAAGCATAAATACTACTGCTAACAATATGATCAAGCTACACACAAATGTGTGGTAGACAAACACTAAAAGATGTGGGGCATTTTCAGAACAGGTCAGTCCACAAACTCTATTAGAGATCAATTATAATATGAGTGAGTCATAATTCTATATCAAATGGACCGTTAGACTTCATTATAATTTGTGAGTCAGTATATTATTACCTATCAGTTATTTAATATAATAGCTTTGCTTGATTTGCTTATTCTTTCATCAATTAGCACTGTCTAACAACACTGCTGTGACCAACTGTTTATTGTATATTTATAACAAACTACTACCACGTCAGTCCTTACATAATAAGCATTCATATCAGTTAATAAGTTGATAAGTTCATCCAAATCCCATAAATAATAAGACCTGGGTTAGGAAAAGAAAGGCGTTTCTATTGTTCTCTTATCTGCTTGTAGTAATTGAAGTAGTGAAAGGTATAGTGACAATTTGTTTATTCTCAGATATGAACCCAACAAAAGCTAAGGATTCAACTGGCCAAATTGAAACTTCACCCCGAGTTTGTGATCAAAACAAACATCTTTCAGGGACTATCTGCATGCAGAAATATTACAATCAGCTTAGAGTCATTTCTAACTTTGATCAATCACAAATATATAAATCTGTAGAAATATCTCTGAATTCAAAGCAAAAATACCGAATAATTACATGTACTGTATGATAATAATCAGATAATTGAAAAAAAGATTTAAGCAAAATTCTTAATATTATACTACTGGTAGTTTTGAAACGGTTTTCCTCACAACAGACTTGTGTCAAATTACAGAAATTTCTCCTAGAATTTTAAATTCTTCATCTTCTTGCACACTTTCTCTAATCACAAAAACAGACTGACCTATGGCAAGCCAAAGGTCATGTAGTTATGCATCTAGTTACCTAGAGAAGTGAATATGAGAGCACAGAAAAAAATCCCCAAAGCAAGGGAGAGTACATCTTACAAACTCAAGCTATATGAGGGGCCCAAGCAGGAAATCAATTCCACTACCACAGGTGTGACAAACGGATGCTCTCACTGCTTAGGCCTGCACAGCCGACACTTCTTGGGAAGTGAAGTGGAAAGGAAAGAAGGTAGTGCCTAGACAATGACACTATTGTTCTAACATTATTAATTGTTCATTCTGAGTGTGGGAAATTCTGGTTGGTTGAGAGGCGGAGGAGTTTGAGTCGTATTTTTCAGTATAAAACAATCACAAGGAGAACATTTTGAATTCCAACAAAAGAAGATGTATTTCAATAACAGCCTATCAAGATTTCATCATCCTTCTAGTGTGTTCATTCTCATACATGAATCCTTTAATTTAAATGACAGAACTGATAAAAATCTGATCTGATCTCTCTTGGACTATTTCATGGCCTCTTATAATACAACATCTTGGGTCGTTTCACCTCACCGCGCTGACCAGTATAAGCCACAATTGGCAATTGAGAGCTTAAGATTTTAGAATGAAGACAATGTTTTCACACTGAGTTGTTGGTGTTGATTTGAATTCCTGTACATACAGTTCAAACTTTAATATCTCATTATTTGTATACGACCACAAATCATCACTGAAAACATGCATAAGGGATCTTTGAAACTAAAGCTCTCTGCCGAGAGAGAACGAAGACCGCAAGGACGTGAGCAAACCACTGACATCGATCACCACCACAACAGGCCCAATTAAGACTGATGCCGCAGTTTTAGAACAGAATTTCAGACTGAATACATCTGGATGAAACCCATATAGGTGATATAGGTCGAGTACGATACGGAATAGGACGGGAATTACAGAAATCTCACATGCAGTCCCTAATTAAATCTTGAAGAAACAGTCTGTTTATAAGTGAAAACACCGATGCTTGGTCCGAAAGCCATAATAATGGAGCTAAAAAATGGTTGGGCAAAGGTTAAACGACCCGAGGTGTTGTATTCTGACAACTAGAATACAAAATATTGACAATTTTTCATATATGAACAATTTTTCATATTTGACTCATTGACTCATGACTCATTGACTCATTTGACTCATAAAACATGCTTTCTCGACGGTTTCCCGCACGCGCTGGTTAATTGTAGAAAGGGCTGTTTTGATAATATTAAAACACTGTTTAAAAACACAGCACTGAGCTTGACATTTTACTCGTCGCTCACATTTTGTCTCACCTAAAGGCTTAGCAACTCATAAAATATCAGCCCGTAATACACAAGAAAATATCTAATAATTGGTATATATCCATGGGCTGATAACACTACCCAAAACAATAGCATATCATTGAAGGTGCTCCCTTCTTTCTCTTCTCCCTCCCCTCTCCACTAACTGCTCCCGCACCCTTTCTTAAAAGTGAACATTACATTTTAATTGTCTTTTAAAATTAGAAAATTTGGGCCATGAAAGTTTTGAGGGAGAAGGAACAGTAATTAAGCTTATTTTTGCACAAAGCTACAACAACTAACTGCAGTTATCAATATTGGACCGCAAATGAAGTGTTTTGTTAAGCATGTTAAGCTCAGCACTAAACAACATTTGTCAGTACACTGGCATAAAAAAGATCGAACGATAAGACTTATCCAACGTCCCACTAAAACGACTTTGAAAAAATGTAGGGACAAACTCTCGTTGGATCGAGGAAAAACCTGGAATAATCAACTGAACAAAGGACGGGAAAATCAATTACAATATCCCGGGCAATATCAATCGAGTTAAATTAAGACACAACGCTTGTCTATCGTTGCCTCGGGCAGCTTAATATTCATTAAAACTATACGATTGGAATTTTGTAGAAAAGCTTACCAAAAATGAACACAACTGGATTTTCTTGACTGAGTTTTTGGACTCCATCGCCGATCTCGACAGTCACGTCGGGTCTTTTTACCAGCGTATTACGACGTGAAAAGTCAAAATTTGACGTGCTACTTTTTTTCTCCGTAGGAGTGCTTGAGCTGCATCCCATTATGACAATAAAAAGACCACAACTTGTCCACCACAATCACATTTTTAGTTGAGCTATTCCGCACGAGTCTTGTGTCTTTGACAAAGTTGAAAATCCCAGATCTGTTTCCATGGTAACCATTGTCTTGCGTTTATGACTTATCACGTGATATATAAAGTTTAAAGTTTATTTCCAGTTGTTTGTTTGTTTCGGTGTGTTTGTTTGTTTTGGGATTTTTTTCATCACCAAAAACAATCAATCGAAGAACAAGTGTTTTGTAAATCTATCAAATCAAGTTATTTATTTTAGAAAGTTTAGGTATAGTTGGCTTCATGATTGTTAATGCAAAGACTGGCTTTGAATTGAACAGTGACTTGCAAGAAGAGCTAGTTTTTGGCACTTTTAGCCATTATTACTCAATATTGAAAAAATCTCCGGTCGAATTTGCTGCTTTTGCATATGTATTCAATTGTACATTAAATTTTGATGAACAATATTTTCGATGCGCATATATAACCAGGGCCTTCAATTCGCGGGTCAGGTCACGTGATGTGGCATTTGAACTATTTTTAGCATACAGTGCACTTGTGCTGAAAGCTTTAAAATGGAAGTTATGACGACAGTTTTCGAATACATTCACTCCCTTTCACCTCCAGAGCGACCTGAAATCATGGATTCGAAATACTCGGTACATTAACGAAAACCGAAACGAAACGAGTTCTGAAGGTAGGCAAAATACATTTGATTTTCCATGAGGACGCGCGCGAAGCTCCAAGTCTCCCACAATTGTGGTTTTTGGCCTCCTAATAGAACCAAGCTTTAGGCAGTTAAAGAACTAGAAAATGAATAAAGCGGTTATGGAGCTAACGAAAGAAAAATAAAAAAAACATCTAAAAAACAAGAGACCATAATACTAAGAGAGCGAAGCTCAGTATTGATGTCTGTGCCATGTTCGTGGCGGCTAAGGCTATTTTTAGTAACTTCGCCATCGCGCGCGCAAGTCCCTCAACCAATAGAATTTGATTTTTGACGTGCGCGCGGACGGGACCGTTTGAATTCTATTGTTTAAGAGCCTTGCGCGCGCGATGGCGAAGTTACTAAAAATAGCCTTAGCCGCCACGAACATGGCACAGACATCAATACTGAGCTTCGCTCTCTTAGTATTATGGTCTCTTGTAAAAAACTAATAAAGTAAAAACTAAACCAAACTGACAAGCCAGTTAGCTAAAGGTAAAAGACGTAATTTATTCTACTTCGAAGAGCGGGGAGCATTTATAGCCAGCTTTATATCGCTAATATCAGGCTTGTAACATGGTATATGGGATCAGGGATCAAGCCCCAAATTATGGCCAGGATCAGGGATCAGAGGCCAGGGCTCAGGGATCAAATGGGTGGGATCGAGGATCAGGGACATTGGGTCAGGATCAGGGATCAGCTCAGTTTTTGCACCAAGGATCATGGATCAAAAATGTCTAAAACTATGGGCTCAGGAATCAAAATTTCCGTAAGAACCACGGGATCAGTGAGACGAAAATACAATGTTACGAGCCTGCTAATATCCCAGGTCAAATTATGGATTCAAGGATTTGGCTAGATCTTCCCCAGGATTTATCTAAATAAATCCCTTGAATTTATTATTCCCGGGATTTATCTAGATAAATTAAAACTCTTGAATTTATAATTTCGTCCCACACTTCCTTAGGTCATTTATATGTGTCGACACCGACAATGACCGAGACTTAGGGAATGATTATATGAACCGGTCATGGCCCGGTGAAGCGGCCGGGCGGATCACTTTCTTTTGTTTTGTGGCCCCAAGAGAAAAGAAAACAAAAGAAGTCAGCCGCTAAGGGACGGACCATTTGATATCTGTAGCGGGGTGGGTTAAATCCCCCAAAAAATATCGAGCAAGCTCTCGAACCTTAAAAAAAATATCGTGCAAGCTCATCTGCCATTAAAAAAATATCGAGCAAGCATGGAAGTCAGTGATGTGCTTGAAGACTCAGCTTTAATTATAAATTACTTGGAATCTAAATATATTGTTGGAAGTGAACCGGTTATGAGAGACCGACATTCGACTCCTTTGTAATGCACAATTTCTGCCAAGCAGAAATATAGTAGTAACAAGTAACATATAGTCTGGGGATAGCAAGTAGCACAAATCTTTGTGGAAGGATCAATTATTTGATCATTAAGAAAATTATAAAGGCACAGGATATTCACTTGAAAGTAGTGACTACACAGACATCTCACGACTGAACTTTTACCGAGTGGCTCGCGCTTCGCGCTCGCATAGACAGAAATGAATAGCACCATAGGCTAATTCATCTTGTTATTTTAGTCTTTCTTTACTAATGCTAATATGCACTGCAAGAGCATCCCATGTCCACAGGAAAGTGGTCTCTGTAATTATCTATATTTTAATTTTTACTGAGCAGCTCGCGCTTCGCGCTCGCATTTTAAACATAAATAAACAACAATGCAGGTCAAATTATCTTAACAGGTTTGTCTTTCTCGAGTGATGCAGCATTACAAAAGCATCCAGCGTCTATGGGAAAGTGCTGGAGTGAGACGTTGTGATCACCTGTAGCTCAATTTTTGATGAGTGGCTCGCGCTCCGCGCTCGCAACTAGATGGATACTATCATATTCTGCCTTTATAACACAGCGGTTCATTAGTATATAAAATATATTTTTCTCAGGGTGGGTGGTTGCTTACGTCAAACGTAAAAACCTCCCTAAAGTGCTGTCAAAAAACCAAGCTTTGAATTTTTTGGTTGCCGATGCTCAATGTACGGATTCAATCAGTACGGAGACTGTTTTACATACTTCGGAGGAAGATATACCTTGAGTTCCGTTAACCAACTTGCAATTGAAACTTTAGTCTGTTTTCGTTGAGATATGTAGATATATACTAACTATGCCACGTTTATAGAGTGATTTTCATCGGACTGTGAAACAATTACTAATAGTCAGTGTTTAATAGTGTCTAATAGTTGTATTGCAACAAAAGAAAACAATGGGTGCAGAGTCTATTAGTGTCTATTAGCTTAGTAACTATTTCACAGTCCGGTGAAAATCACTCTAGTAGTAAATGCACAACTATGCTTTGTACATTAAGCTTACATTATGTATATAGACTATAAATGAAAAATTAGACAATCGTTCTGTATATATAAATTATCAAAAATGAATGAAAAAAATATCGTGCAATTGCAAGTGCTTGGCACAGCAAAAAAATATCGTGCAACACTGGAGGGCGGAAAAAAAGATTCGAGCACACTGAAAATTGACCCACCCCCCTACAAATATCAAATGGTCCGTCCCTAAGCCGGGCCAGCCCGGTTCATATAATCGCGCCCTTAGGAGCTCTTTATATGAAGGCGAGTTGTCCCTGCTAGCCGGGATAACTCTTTTGTTTTCTTTTCCCCCTCGAACCTCGGCTTTTATCCGTATTATTTGCATTCCACGGGATGTATATGAGTAAAAGCCTCGGTTCTCACATCCTCGGGGACCCGGGGCGAAGGGGGAGGGGGAGGGGGAAGGAAAGGAAAAGGGAAAAAGGACGTCCTTTTCCCCTTTTCCTTTCCTTCCCCCTCCCCCTCCCCCTCCGGTCCTTCCCCTCCCCTTTCGCCCTGGGTCCCCGAGGATGCGGTTCTCAGTTTTTAAAATCTTTCTTGAAGCTACACGGAAAGGAAAGAAGTCGAAACAAAGGATGTGAGGTCACGGGAATCAAACTTGGGACCTCGCGCATCGAAGGCCGCCGCATTAGTTAATCAACTGTGCCATCCTTGCTCCGCCTTAATCCTAGCTAATCGAAGGTCAATAAGATCCATAAAAGCCGTAAAACAATCTAAATCATGGCCAAACACTCGCTAGCGAGAAAACAGCTACCCTCGTTGCAATGCAGTATTTCGCGCCCGCGCTACCAAAACGCAGCAGTCTTCCAAGATGGCGCGGTTAATTCGAAAAAGGACTATTTGGTTCTGCTATTCCGCCGTGTTTTTAAAGACTCCCACATCCCACTGGATTTTTAATAGAGATCCCAATTCCATCGAATTTAGTCATTATTTGTTAGCAAGCAGAAAAACTCAAGAAAACTTTGAACTCACCTCATGGATTTTCTGACGTTCTTATTTTTGTTGAAAATCGAGTGCAGAATTAATTTTTGGACGTTCAGACATTCAATTCACGTAGTCTCCAATCCTGTTGCTACTCCTCAAGATTCCAAGTATCTCAATCCCTCAAAAACACAAAATCTCGGTCCAGGTCAGTTTGAAATTCCCGATTGCAGCTAGAATTTTGGTTTGCATACCGAATCAGTCCTGCCTCACTAAAAAGCCAGATCCCGCATCCGGCCGAACCTAAACCATCGGAAATGGGTCTGAAGTAATGTCTATAGACTGATGAACTGATGATTTGCTGAACAAAGAACCGGAAGGGGCGTATAAGGAAAGAAAGAAAACGAAAGGAAAAAAAGGCGGAAGAGAGTGATGTCGCTTGCTTTATGGTTACGAATGACTAGCACCCTTGGCCTCGTGTTTCCGGAGCAAGTCTTTTTTTAGCAAAAGGGACTTTCCCTAAATTGATGAGCTTGGGCCTGCCTTGTGATCAATACATTCCGCGAAAACACCGATACAGAACAGTACATAAGATGCGTTTCGAATGAATCCTTAACTAGCCTGAATTTGAAACAAAGCTGTTTTATAGCAACTTATAGCTAGCACCGGCATAAAGATGAACTCATCCTATGTAGCAATGATGTTGCTGGTCACACTAGCTCCGTCCTCGAGCAGCTACTTGCTTGAGTCAATCGCTAAAGAAGACGGTAAGCTATAAAACTATTGAACATATATTTTTTTGAATTAATAGTATTTTAGCTTCTTGATAATTAGCGTGCTTGGGATTTTTCCAGAGCTTTAAATTACCATAAATACTAAGATACTGAAGCTACCGGCATAGTTTATCGCGAAGCTATAATCATTTTTTGCTTGCATGTTACAATTTTATTTTCTGGATTCTTTGATTACAGTAATCGGTCTGGTCAGTCACGCTTAAAATGCAAGTGATTTCTCCTTTAATATCGATTTAGTAGCCTTCATAAATTCTATTCGTTTACTGAATTAATATCATGTAATATTGCTAACTTTTGTTTATCCTCGCAGCAAATTAGCTAGCTTCATAAAAGATTTGCACATAGATTGAAACTTAAGCTTTGAGTCTTTTGACACTACTTAGTACCAAATGACACTAATTAGATAATAGAAAACAATATAAATTTGAAAAAAGGCCCACTATTAACTATTATATTTGTTTCACACTTAATTTAAAGTGTTTGTACTTTAGTGTATAAATTTAAAGCGAAAATTAAAGCGTGACGCATGCACACCAGCGTGCCATACCATATTCATCTTTCGACTGCTAGCGCTCGGCGATACGATTGAGTTATGAAACTATCTGAACCAGCTGCTAGACATATTGTGTGCGACAAACCAAGGTCACAGTTTCAAATGGGCCACCGTTACACGTCCATCCCCGCCGTCCGTCTCGTCATGATACAAACGAAGAGTTCTTGAAGCTATTTGAAACCGTAATTAAATAGACAAATTAAAGCATTCCCTTTGGCCCTGTTCCATAAGGAAATCACATAAGCGTAGTATATAAACATTTTGTAATTTCTCAATTGTCATATCCTGAAGATTACCCTGGGCTCCAGGGGTTTATTCCTTAGAGCTTAGAGAGAGTTACTCTCCTATCAAGTAATAAACGTCGGAACGAGACGATAAACCCCTGGCACCCAGGGTACCTGAAGATGAGTGATTAAAACCGAAAACGTTTGGTAACTTGTATCGTGTATAGTGCATATTATCGTTTTGCCCTTAAAATGGAGAAAACAAATCATTATGATCAACAAATCATTCAGTTTTACTTCTCTGCCTCCTTCAAAAATATTTGAAAAATAATAGATGGAAGAAGTATCCATATTTAAAATAGAGAATGAGATCATCTCTTCTTTTGTCAGTCAGTTCTGACTGACTGACTTACTGACTGACTGACTAACCACAAACATTGCGGAAGGGCACCTGAGGCTACCTATCGTGATGAATTTTGCTTAGCTTTTTCATTTTTTTTGCAAAAAAGGGACTTTCCCAAAAAATTGTCTCGTGATCGACACACTCCAAGATAGAATACCAGCACAGAGCGTATAGTAAGGTCCTGTGCATACGTATACATTTGATAATCTACAACTGTTTTATAGTAACTTATAGTTGGCAACCGGCATGAAGATGAACTCATCTTATTTAGCAATGATGCTGATGATCACACTAGCTCGGTCCTCAAGCAGCTACTTGCTTGAGTCACACGCCAAGGAAGATGGTATACTATAAAACTATTCAACATATTATAATCTTTGAATGGTATATTTATTCTAACTTTAGTAACTTGCTAAGGATTATTTTTGCATAATTATAATTCATCATATCTAACTGAAATCTAGGTGTATTTTTCTTCTCCCGTTAAAGAATCTATAGTCTAACTAATAGCTTAGTAGTAGACTCTAAACTCATTGTTTTCTTTTGTTCTTTAACAAATAATAGAAACTAAATAGTCATATTTTTCGGCTTTCACGGCCGAAGAACTGAATCACTCGATTGCACGAATTATTACTCGTCTGACTGATTCAGTCACGTGCTATTAAAATAAGTGATCATGATTTCTCTTTTAACGAATTTTTTCAATTTTATGACTTTAATTGATGTATGACAATTGTTTCTCCTCGCACGAATCAGAATAGGATAGGATGGCTAACACAAGACGGTGTTACAACTGAAAAATTAATTAGAATTGAGTTGTTTATACTACAGTGCAAAGCGTGATCCACGCAATGACTCGACCAATAAGTTCAGCTCTGCTGCTGACTGCTTCATAATACTAGTCAAGAAGAAAAAGGAGAAACAAATTATTGTTTTCGGCTGCCTTGCCTTTTCCAAAATCTTTCTTTTCGGACGTCAAATTATATTATCATGTATCAAATGTGTATCAATGTTTTTTTTGTAGATATATGAATGAAACCTTTATTTAAAATCAAAAAAATATATAACCAGGGTAGTCCCTTCAGAATTAATAAAAACTCTGCTATCAATGGGAGCAAATATGCAAATATATGTATATCAATGTTCGTATGAATGATAATTAACATACAGTATCGTCGAGACACCTTGTGCGTCATATGCAGGGGATTCCCCTTCATTGATAGTCAGACGTAACACCTGCCAAACTGCGTAACAAAAGAATTAAAAAATGGACTAAAGAAAAACGTACCTTTGGACGCGGTTCCTTTCGCCATATATATTTAGGGGATTCCACTTTAGCTGGATTAATTAATCAAAATGACTGAAAGAATGTATGCAGAGACAGACGATGGACAGATTGACTTGATTGCATGATTATCGCGAGGAAGGAAGGAAGGAAGGCTGCATGCATGCATGCACTCATGATGGATGGATGGGTTCATTGATTTAAATTTTGTGTTTCATTCTAGACTTTCTACCAAGCCCAAGGGCTTCTATACTAAATGACAACAGAGCTTTACTAGTATGCCAAGGCAAATCCAGAGGTCCACTGGTCAACTCTCTACAAGTAAAATGCAGAAATGTCCGCACGTACAAGTAGGTGAAAATATATTGACAACAATAGCACCGTTTGCATAATAAGAGGGTCCACAATAGCTAGGTTTGGCGGGATGCGGGATTCGGGATTTGGGCTAAAATTAGAGCGGGATGCGGGATCCTGAATTACGAGCGGGAGCGGGATTTCGTGTTTTTAAGGTGTAGGGGATCAGGAAATCGCAAGGATTTGCAGCGGGATATGGGATTACAACTCTCTGGTATTCTTTGTGAGTCCAGATTGATATTGAACACTGTAAATGCAAAGAATTAAACATGTACGTAACACAAAGGCATGTATTTGATGTTAGAGTCTTTTTCGTATGAGTGGGAAACTTACCGTACCGTATCGTAACTGTACCAGTATCATAGTTTCTATAAAAACATTCGAAATTCCTGCTGTAACCGTATCGTATCGTAACCGTACAATGTTCCCACTCATGAGTGGGAACACCACTGCACGGTTACGATACGATACGGTTACAGCAGGATTTCGAATGTTTAAAACGACTCTATTCTTACTTGATAATTAATTCAGAAAAAATTGGGCGGGTTCGGAATTTTGACATAAAAATGGGCGGAATAGCGGGATGGCGGGAATGAAAAAAAAAAAAAAAAACGAGCGGGATGGCGGGATGGCGAGACGGCGGGATGGCGGGACTGAAAAAACGAGCGGGATGGCGGAATGTGATCATGAGAACCCCTTTGTGGACCTTCTAATAAAGCACTGGGTCAGATAAAATTAAGTCTCGACTTGTAATAGGAAGATCGACTACCGTATAATTCAACAAAGTGATTCGGTATACGTATTCACTGCTCCAACTCACTTTGTAATAACTGTCGCACATTGAAATAGCTAACGCAATTTGCGATGATTTTAAAGCAATTTGAAATATCAGATGCACTTTAAAGCACTTTGAAATAAAAAAGCTAACCACTTTGTAATAAATTCCTTGAAAAGGACAATGTAGGGAGTATTTTTCTAGATGAGGTTTATATAGAAAAGATGGATAACCTACCCGTGACAGTCCATTTCGTCGAAACTTTATAAATTTATGCGTGCAAGAAATGAATGTATTCAATGTTGAAAATGAATTAACTGACTTCACATATAACTGCCAATGCGACAGGCGAAGGTCACGTGGGTGAACAGCTGGAAGCGCCTAATTATGGGTAATGCTGACTGTATTATGTATTAAGCTCAGGCTATAGGGCCAATCTCACAAAATAGTTTTAAGCCATATTTTATATTTTATATATATATATTTTTTATTATTTTTATTTTTTTATTTTTTATTTATTTTTTTATTATTATTTTTATTTCTTTTTCTTTTTTCTTTTTTATATTTTTTCTTTTTTCTTTTTGTATTTTATATTTTCTTTTCTTTTTGTATTTTATATTTTTAAATTTTTTAAATTTTAATAGACACTTTAAAAAGTGTCTATTAAAGAAATAAAGTGAGAGGTCTTCAGGACAAAGATTTTCTGAGGTGAGCTGGAATACTTCATGCAATTCCATCCATGTTGAAGAGACAAACAAAAGGAAAAGGGATGAGTTTAAAGAAACCAAGCTAGCCCTGAAATATGGAGAAAACAAAGTCTTATAAGAAAAAATATGTAACGACAAAACAATTATATTACTGGTTTATAGAGAAGAAGATCCAACCCCCAACTTCAGCAGTACTTCAACAGTGTACTTCAGTGTACTTCAACAAAAACACACTGAATATCAATAAAATAGTAGAACAGAATGATAGCTTGGACTGGAAAGCTATCTATAATAGAATATACAAGACCTCGATTTAATTTTTCAGAGCAAAATTTTAAAAATTACATTTTATATCTCAATCGGGATCTTTATCGTTTCAAAATTTTGGATTATTCCTCTTGTCCTTTTTGTACCCTCCATCCCGAAACAATTCCTCATTTTTTCGCGAATGTGTGAACCCCAAAAATTTCTATTTTGAAAATAGAAATCATTTCAAGAACTTTGGAATAAATTTACCAGAATACAACTATGAAAACATCATTCTAGCAGTAGATGATTTGTATCAAGCTATATCATGATTAAGTTTTAAAATCCTCCTTTGCAAATCTAGAGATAACTCTAAATCTCTTAAATCTCTCCTGAATCACAATAAAAATATTATGAGTACAAAAAAATCTGCCGAAATATAAAAATAATTGGAGTAGAATCATCCAGGCTATTTCTTGAACTGAATATGATTACATCTTGGACTGGCAGGCAGTTTCGCTTTGCTTTCGCTTTGTTTTCTTGTTCTGCTTTTCTTTCGTTAATTATTTCTTTCTTTTTTTCCCTTTTTGTCATGTAATGTGTGTGCATGCGTCTGTCTGTGAACAGCGGAATGTCGTATATAACAAATTAAAAATATAGATTAAAAAACAAAAAAAAGGAAAATAGATAGACAGACAGACAGACAGATAAATAGATAGAAAGATAGATAGACGGACGGACGGACGGACGGATGGATGGATGGATGGATGGATGGATGGATGGATGGATGGTTCAGCGTACTTTATTGACATGACCTGGTTCATTCCAGGTATTGTTAAAGTTTACAAGTTTCTGTTGTTGTTGTGTTTTTATACGTAAATAATAACTATATAGTAATCACTGAAAGGTGATTTGACATTTTGTTATTATTATGGAACAAAAGCAATTATTAACTAATAATACATGTATAAATAAGTTTTTCTTTTCTTTTATGGAAACATTTTGATATATATTTTGATAAGTAAAATATCACTTTTTCATCTAAGGATTTCATAAGAGCAGATATATAACTTGCAGAAAAATCAATTTTGCCCTTGAGTTTTGATTGAAATTCTAAACGAAGATTAAAATAAGCTGAACAGTCAGCAATCATGTGTTCTTCTGTTTCTACGGCTTTATCTTTTGGATGGATCGATGCATGGATGGATAGATAGATAAAGTCCTCCATAGTAAAATACACTTGTGCAGAGGTTGTATTTCATTTATTGTTTCTTAGCTGTTGTAATCCTCTTAGCAAGTAGTATTTTGGTAAGAGAGGATGTATGTATACCTGAAAGTGAAAAGACGCAAGCTCGATCTATATGTTCATTCGTGCGTTTTTGTTGTAAAATATATTATATTATATGCCACATTTTTCTCTAAGTTGACAGTTAAATTTTGCACAGTTAAAGCTCTAAAATTTCTTCGATTCTTCCAACTGTTCATTGAGCTACGAGACCTAGGCCTGTGTATTGGCAGTTCGATTCTGTGGTATCAGTTTATCTTCAACTTTGTTCTTATCACGAACTTATTACAAAATGCGTTAGTTGTTATTACAAATTGCGTTAGCTTTTAGAGTATAAAATCGGCATCTCCGATAATTTATGCGCACCTTTTAGGGTCGTTTTCAAAACCCTCCGTGGAGCACCCTTACCACTTTTGTAAGGGAGTACCCCCGGGGGCTGAACTCTTTTGTTTTGTGGCCCCCTTTGCACACCCCCTGCACCCCTCCCCTACATCTATCCATACATTTTGATTTACGGGTGATGTAGCTTTAAACTTAAGCTAAAAAACGTATTTATTTAGTTCTAGTAATCACTTTATTTAAAACTGACTGAGTTAAGATGATTTTTATCTTGTATTATATTTGTTTTTATTCCTTTATTTTAATATTTCATATATGTAATTTTCATTTTGTAATTGTAATTCAATAGTTATAATGTAATTTTGCAGGACCTCACTGAAAACCACATAATGTTATGTGAGCTTCCTGAATAAATATTATCATTATCATTTTCGTTATCATTATCATCATCGTCATCATCATTATCAACATCATTATTATTATTATCATTATCATCATCATCATCAGGGGCGGATCCAGCTTTTTTAAAGAGGGGGTGCGTTTTTTGATGGTAGCTTACAAGGCACGCGCGCGTGTGATTTTTCCCGTCACCACAGGCTTCCCGTCCCCAAAACGATTAAAGTAGCAGGCGCGCGTGGTGTGCTGGTTTTCCCGCCACAAATACAACCACAGCCTTCCCGACCCAAAAACGATTGATGAAAAACGTTTATATTTGAGAAAAGCTTTCACCGTCGTCCAAAAGGGGGGTGCGTCCGCACCCAACGCACCTCCCCTGGATCCGCCTCTGATCATTATTATTATTATTATCATTATTAACTTGTTAAAGTTAATTTGTTTAAGATCACTGACAACCGTAAATACACAAGACCCATTAGAAACAACATCAAGGCTTCTCACTGGGAGAAAGCCAACAGATAAGGAGAAAAGTATATTATGCTATTGTGTGGACCTTTACACTGGGAAAAAGAGCAATCAAACTGAAGTAGCATCACAGCAAGGTTTCAAGAGGCCTGACAGTAAGTAAACAGCATTCCAATCTAAAATGGACATAATTTGCAGACTGTAGCCTGTGTAACTAGCGCTACTCACTAGGCTATTAGGCTTGGGAGGCAGGGGATAACTATCGGCGCTATTTAATTCCCTTTCTTTCTCCTTCCCCTCTTCCCTAGGCCTCCCGCTTAGCGTCAGCTACGTAGGCGAGAGGGAACTGGAAATTGTACTATGGCATCTAGGTGGAGTGGGAAGGAAACGGGTCCGACAGAAGTAGCGATGTATAAAGGGTTGAAAAGAGCCAATTGGAAGGAAGGGAGGAGGGAAGGAGGAACAAGGGAAGGAACGAAGAATGGAACGTGGGAGGGAGGGAGCTGGAAGGAAGGAAGGAAAGAAGAAAGGAAGGATCAAGGAAGGAAGGAAGGAAGGAAGGAAGGAAGGAAGGAAGGAAGGAAGGAAGGAAGGAAGGAAGGAAGGAAGGAAGGAAGGAAAGATGTTGGAAAGGAAAGACAACGTTGGGAAACACTAAATACTCCTTATCTTGCTCCTTAGACAACATCAACTTTTTGTCAAGGTTTCTTCCTAAAAGAAACCGCAAAAGAAAAGTTATCCTAAACCATTCAGTAAAGTTTATTTGGCGTTACCACAGCCAGAATATATCCCGTCCGCCACGTTGTTTTCACGATGGGCAGCTCCTCTCCAAGCACGAATTTACTGATCAAATAGAAAAAGTCGTCGTTAGCATCAAGAATGTCTCAGAGAAGGACGCAGGATTTTACTCTTGTCAACTGGGATACACCTACAGTTCCATCTTTGAAGTTATTGTTATTCCAGGTAAAATATATTTAATCTTTACAACAATAATTTCCTTATTACTTGGCAGGAGTCAGCACCAATAAGTAGAAATTTGTCCCCTTTAATATTTTGTTTGGGTCACATGTCGAGTTCTCGTCTGTACAGCGCAGGTGGCAATGACTGCCCAGCTGGACCGTTTAATTTGCTGACTGAGACTGAGTTACTAGACTTGATGCAGTAAAGTCACGCTCTTTAATTTTCTTTTGGCAAATCGGATTCAAATCGTGCATTCCCGGTTACGAGAACTCATATACTGGAAAACGCAAGTGCATAATTTGAATCCCACTTCAACAACAACAACAACAACAACAACAACAAAACACCACAAACACAACAAAACAAAAAAAAAAGAAAGGAAAAAAACAAAAAACTAACGAGCAAGACGTGGAGCAAGTCTACAGCCATAATAATGCCAATCAAAGTTGCGGAAAAAAACTTTAAAGGTTGTCTTCGGTATCGGAGCCCTCTAAGCAGGATGCCAGTGGTACGTCTGCTGTGTGCATCTCATAGTGTGTGCTTGGGCTTATTGACTGAGTGGGAGGGGTTGACGGGAAAATATGTGGCTCAAAGTCACAAATATCAAAATGCACAAATAAACATTGTATTGTATTGTATTGTATTGTATTGTATTGTATTGTATTGTATTGTATTGTATTGTATTGTATTGTATTGTATTGTACGGAACAAACTCAACCAAAAATACTAATAATCATTTCATCGTGACTCATTTTGACCAGTATATTTCTAGTTTTTTATACCCACGCTTCTCCGAGTCTAGATAAGGGTTTTCCCGGACCACCGGCCTTCGAAAATCCGTATGTGCTCACTCACCTGACTATTTCCAAAGCTTTTCTTAACAGCGCGCAGGTCCAAATTCGGCTAAATAAATTTAACTTTCCCATAATCCTTATAGGTCAATGTGGTTCTAGATATCAACTGGACGAGGGCCTTTGATTGAGGAAGGACATGCATATCCACCCCTTAATTAATCTAATTGATGACCTCTTTCGGGTTTAGGCCAGGCAGAGGCATGAAATATTATCTATGTCCTTGATCCACTTATAGCACATCCATGGTCAAAGTGGTTTACGTGGTTTCCATGCAGTACTAAATGTGGAAGAGGAAGAATGGTGGAAGCTAGAAAATGTCTTGATCTCAAGAGTCGTCGATGTAATGGACCAACTGTCAGGGCGGTGTCGTGTGTCGCCCCATGTACAGGTTCGTATGAAGACCTCGTTAAATATGTTCCTGTCTTATGAAAGCTATATAGGGGTGTGCAGCTAACTGAAATAGGGTTTGTAACATAGCATAGCTGCAATAGAACGCAACTCCAACTCCTCGTGGCGTGCACGCTCGCGCACGCAAGAGTGAAAACAATGCAAATAGTATATGGTTTGTGTATTCTAGACTGAGATTAGGAAAAGGGTTCCTGCACCAATAGAGGGACTTCACGGCAGCCATGTTTGTGGTCAAAATAATAGAGCTTTTTTCCCAAGAGAAATGAAATATTTTCTTAGGGGGTGTTTACATGGCACTAGGATCACCCTAGCACTAGGATCATCTTAGCAGGCGAACCAACTTTTACGTTTAGTTTACATGCCCAAAGCAACCGAAGCAGAGTTCAAAGAAGTGAGTGATTGGTCGTTCCGAACTACCACAGGAGCCCCAACATTAGCGTTTCCTGATCCTAGTTGGCGAAGTATCTCTCCTTTTTCCGTTTACATGACCGAAACACACTCCTAGTGCTAGGATATTCCTACCGGCGAGACAGGATGACCCTAGTAGTAGGATGATCCTAGTACCCGAAGTGAAGACACAAATTTCCATGCAAACAGAATGCAGTGAATGTATAGTAGGTAGGATGATTCACCTGCTAGGATGATCCTAGTGCCATATTTGTAAGCACCCCCTAATTCAAAAACTTTCTATTGTACTTGCCCACAAACATGGCTGCCATGAAATCCCTCTATAAGCCCTTACCCCTCATGACATTTCATACAAACACTTCCGGAATTTTAATTTTTTCGGTGGCTTATTTTGTTATGATAATAGGCCTTTTGCATCGACTGGTCACATGGTACAAAATTTGCTATTCTGGTGGACAAAGGAATGTAACAGCCTTAAAAACAAAAGGATTCCAACCAATCAAACTTGACTTTTTTTTAGATTTCCCAGTGCATATTTTGCCCACCAGAATAAGAGATTTTGTACCATTTGACCAGTTGATGCAAAACAGGGCCGTAGCAAGGGGAGGGGCAATGGGGGCGCTCGTCCCCCCCCCGATAATTTTTCAACGGTTTCTAAATTTTGAATTTTTAAATTTAAAGTTTTAAATTTTAAATGAATACAATATTCAAATGTCGTATATATAACAAAAGTGCATTGTTAATACAATTCTAAGCTTACCATGTCGACGAATATTAGTCGAGACTGATGGAACTGTAGAAATTCTCTTAGATATGCTGGGCTGTATTTAAACTCACATTCCAAAGGAATGATCGAAGGTCAGCGCTGGTCTCTGGGCTTTCGCCGCCATCTTCAAACAGACTACGGCCCTGTTTTGTATTTCAGACATAGAGCACAGTTGGTTCAAATCGTACTTGTCCAATAGGAAACAACAATGTTTAGTTAATGGTTATTTATCTTCTTCAAAAGAAATAATTTGTGGAGTTCCCCAAGGTTCTATTTTGGGGCCTTTGTTGTTTCTTATTTATATCAATGATTTGCCAACCTGCCTCCACTTCGCCACACCCTGCATGTATGCAGATGACACACAAATATTTGCTTCTTCATCTGATATTAATGGTCTTTCTGAACAATTAAATCCTGATTTAAATAGTATAAGCGATTGGCTAAAAGCCAATAAGCTTCAATCACATCCTGATAAAACAAAACTGATGATAATAGGATCAAGTCACAATTTAAAGAATAAGACAAGTGATCCCTGTAATAATATTTCAATGAATGGCAAAATCGTAAAACGAGTGGGTCTGCATACATGTTTAGGCGTAAATCTTGACGAAAAGCTTTCTTTTGAAAATCATATTGAATACATCTGCAACTAGACGCTAATGAAGCGTGAAGTCGGGCTACTTGAGCGTAAAATTGTATGTGTTTGCAGCGCGAAGATAAACACTTGCGACGTGAGATAACTGCTATGGTTCATTTCTAATAGAAAGTTAAGTGCTGCGAGCAGAAAACAGCTGGTGTATCCACGTTAGCAGAACTGTTCCCCTAAAACTCACGAAAGTACACCGCTTTCTCTGATATATGAAATGTTTCTTGTCTATCTCTTGTGCGTTGTGTGACGAACATTGCTAGTTGACCTTCAATGTTGAACTACAAAACATAATTCTCCAGGATCAGTGTCGGACACACACTATGACTGTTTAAAATATTTAGCACTTTGAGTAAAAGCAATTTTTCAAACAATCACAAACGGCTAGCGTTGGCGGCAATGATTATAAAACTAACTGATTTTAAAAAGCTAGTTGCATCACGGTCAAAGATAACGCATTGTCTACTGTATTTGACGCTTTAGATGAAACGAATGATAAATACAATTCCATCACATACAAAGTATAAAATTTTCTTTCATAGGGTAACCAAATATATTGCAGAGATTCTCAGTGCGATCTCACTTTATACTTATTATCTTGGCTTGAATTGATTGGGCCCGTAGACGAGCTTCGATTCGAACAGTAACACGCAAAATGACCCGTAACAGAACATTGCCCTCTCGAAAAAATATCACTTAGCATTTTGTGACTTTCATTTTTGTCACTGTCATTTGTATTGTCATTTGTAATATTTTTGCTATGATCATCATCGATCTGGTGTGAACCGAGTGAGAACTCGTTTTAGCTTGTTTTCCATATTAGACACAAGTAGACATGTTCAACATGTTAGACAGTCCTTGAAACAACCCGGGTCGAAATGTACGCTCATAGACATCTTTTAGTGTGGGTCTATCGCGGACGGTGTGTGCATTTGTATGTGATTTGAGCGTCTTTATAGCAAGTAATTTCTTCGACATCTTCTATAAAAGTCTTTTATCAAACTCATTAATAATTCATTAGAAAACACAATGGAAATCACTACCGGAACGTAGATCTTTATATCGGATAAAGATTTTTGTTCATTTGCATAAACTTGAAGTTGGATTTTCTAAGCCAAAAGTAGTCAAACTTGGAAAATTCTGGTCCAATATGATAATTGACAACTAGACGTTTGATAAGTAATATAAAGAACTCGAGAGCGTGTTATATCGGGTCTAAAGATCCTCGCCTTCGGCTCGGATCTTTATCCACCGATATAACACGCTCTCTCGTTCTTTATACATTACGTAAACATATATCTTCCCTTCGCTCCCTTCTCGAAGTTCGATCGACATGTGGCTATCGTAAGACATGAATGGGATCCCTGTTGTCGAGTTCGTAAAGCATCATGGGAGGACTAAACGCGACGTGACAGAAGACCAAAAGGTAGAACTAAAGTCGGGCTAGCCGCCCGACTAAAAAGGCGAGCGCGGGTGTTGGAGCCATAAAGCGCATAAAGCCCTTTGTTCCAATAGGCTCTTTAACAACACTCTATAAAGCACTTGTCCAGCCCTACTTCGATTATTGTTCCCCCTTATGGGATACTTGCAATAAAACTCTCAAAGACAAGCTACAAAGGGTACAAGCCCGTGCGGCTAGGGTGATCACAAGTGCTTCATATGACGTTCGATCAGCAGACTTGCTTCAAAGGTTAAACTTAAATACTCTTGAAAGCAGATGGAAACAATTAAAATTATCATTTTTATATAAAATATTAAATGACCAAGCTGCACCTAATTTAGCAAAGCTTTTCGTCAAAATTAAAGAAAATGAAAACCTCAGTTATATATTAAGAAATTCCGCGACTGATCTAGCACTACCAGGGCCTAAACGAAACTTTTTGAAAAGAAGTTTTGGATATAGCGGCGCTGCCCTGTGGAACAGCCTACCAAAAGAGGCTAAACAAGCAAGCTCTCTTAGGCCGTTTAAGAGAAGTATAACCTCCTTTTGCTCGTGATCTGGGGTTGTGCTGTTTTATACTTTTCAAATATATATGTTTGCTTTTATTATTATTATACAGTGTTTTTTATATCAACTAATATCAAAACGATTGATGTACATATAACTAATTATTATTATATATTTTTATACTACGCCACATTTGGAAACCAGCGCACATACATACGTATGTAGCGTTGAAATGTTTAGCGTGATTAAATAAAGTTCATCATCATCATCATCATCATCACTCCAAAAATAACAGGATTAGTAAAAACCTATGAAATTACTTTAATATTAATATTTTCACTATTTATAACAGCGAAATGTAATTTTGTTACGTTGCTTTTGAATAATTTTCTAGATTTGATGATTTTGAATGATTTTTGTCGGGGAAAATGGGGAATCTGCACTCGTTCAATATCATACTGGAAGGGATGATCACAACTGATAAACAATAACTCTTGTATCGAGCGAGCCGTCAATTCTTATCTTTGAAATACAGTCCAAAAAGTATGCGCTTCGCGGCTCGCGCTTCGCGCTCGCAAGTAATATTCCATATCAACTACATGGTTGAAAAGTGGTCCTTTTTTCGGGAAATCTAAAGATGGTACCTACATTGCTATTAAAATACAACCGAGCTCTTGACGACTAACTACACTACGTTTCATTCCCCCCCAAAAAAGTTGAAAAAATTCAATTTTGTAAAAAATGGCCATTTTTTGCCAAGTGGCTCGCACTTTGTGCTCAAGGTAGCTTTATATAACACTGGTCCAAGAGAAACATCCCAAAACAACTCAGAAACGGTGGTCGAGAACTCCTTTTCTACCGAAATTCTACCGAAATTCGAGCCGAGTAATTCACTACAATGCTGTAGTGAATTACAGGGGATCAGATGAATTTCACTGAGTCGCAACAAAAATCCTCCACACCCCCAGACTCACGAACAAGGGGAGTCACGTGCACGCTAGGACCCTACGGATACGCCCACACATAAAGCATCACGTGGTGCAAATTTACATTTGTCTTTCGTTCACTATAATGTGATTTGAAATCCCGAGAGCCTCCCCCCCAATAATTTAGACCTCGTTACGGCCCTGCAAAAGGTCTATTTTGGCTGTTCTCTTGGTATTCTCCCTTAAGATAGAAAAAGCCAAAATATACCGAGCCAGTGCGACAATGCCCTCCGTACTGTTTTTCTTGTTGAGTATAAGAACATTCTAACACATAATGATTTTTGATACAGAAACCTTTACCGAGTCAACAGCATTCAAACGCCAGCCGACGGTGTCCCCAACCTTGAAATCAAATGGCCAAAAAATTAGTGACAAAGGTACGTCAATATTAGATTTGAGTGCGGTGTGAAAACACACTCGTGCGAATTAATTCCAAATTGAACTCGACACCGTATGATTACCTATACTAATAAGCTCACAATTAGTATGAAAAATACCCCCACACATTATATTATTTTCAAATCAGCACGTAAAAAAACTGCTACTATCAATGTCCCCAATATGGAACAAAAAAAAAATACATATCAAGTACCTAGGGGTATACATAGATAAATATCTAAACTGGGAACAACAAATTAAGATCATCCACAGCAAAGTTTCAAAAAATATTGGGATAATATGTAAACTCAGGTATAAAACACTCATATCATTTCACGATCAATTTCATTGCATTTGCTTAAGGCCAAACTTTATCAGTTATTTAAAAGACAAACTGAGAAATCTGAATCTTGCTATAGCAATTTTAAATTGACATTCTCTAGAACGAATCGGGCTTCTTGGTCTCGAGAACTTCGTGATTGAATTTGCATTTGTAAATACGCGTCTCTCTTGCATCATGTATTTTCACCCATATAAATATAAACGTAAAATTTGTCGTTTTGGTCAATGGCATAATGAAAACACAACTTTCATAAGCAAAAAACGCACCATTAAGACAACTTTTAGTGCCTCCCTGAGCGCAGCTAAAGATACTTGTACTGAACTGAATCATTGAGCGACGTAGTAAAGGATCGGATTGATGTGATGCTCGTATGCATGGTCCAAATTTTTACATCATACTCATCATGAAAACTCTGCTTTGTCAGACATCTTCGTAGGGTGAATGTTACTTCAAAATAATTTTGTTTATCTTGGCAGCTGTTGAAATTTGCTTGAGGAAGTTGTCCTACACTGGATTTCTGGCTCAAGAAATAGTCACATACTGACCAATTCACAACAATTTTAACCAAATAAAATTTGAGTACTTATATGCCTACTCAGCTTTATAGAGCTTAAGTTGTAAGTGAGATTTCACCGGCTAAGCTTAAACATGGATATTTTCGATGCTAAATACTTGGAATGTATTGTATACATTTCGTTGCCACTGTGAAAACTATTGTGATGTCACGAAAGGTAATATCTCCGTTGAACAGCTGTTAGCCTAGAGACATCCCCTCTCTCCGTGAAAATTTGTAAACTATCCTGGTAGTTGTTTGCAAGATAGCAATCTCTCGTTGTTTCTTGTTGTTTTCAGTGGAAAAACCGCCTACAAATGATGGCAAAAGAAAAAAGAAAAATGAACCAGTGCTCTTTGCAGCAGGTGATCATGAAACAATGATGTCTTGCACTTGAGTTGCTTTCTATGTAAAAAAATGAAAAGTATCATTGTTTCTATGTAACTGCAAACTTTTATTAATTATAGAATATTTATTGTGCATATTTTTTTTTTGGTTTCAGTTGTATCCGTTTGCTGCTTTTTCGCCATTACTGTTGGACTTTTTGTCTGTATAAAACGTAAAATCCTTACTCGTACTTGCAGAGACGACCGAAAAAAACCCTGCACGTGTCGTTGCGTATCGTCACCTTTAAATGATGGTCAAGTTATAGATATAGTCTCGTCAAACAATTTGAGTGCTGTAACTACAACTATTCGAACTTCGAGTACCGACACCGAGGAATCATACCTACAGGAAATAGATTCATTTAATGCTCAAAGCGTATATTGTAGTGTTGAGCCAAGTTTCTCGGTCGATCCCAAAGACGTAGAAATACAGAGTCATGTGATTGGATCATTTGAAGATGTTCCTGATGATAACCTACATAGACAAGGCTCATCAAAGAGCAAGGCTTCAAATTTCTCTAACTTCTCGAGCATCTCCCAATATTATTGTTCCAAACCTATTTTACCCGAAACAGTAAATCCTGATTTGTGCTCGTGGGGACGCTTCGATGAGAAAGGAGGAAAACTGACCATCAAGGGAACAGGAGTTAGTTTGTTTATCCCACAAAAGGCACTTCCAAAAGGAACAAATCAGTTGATATACATTGGGTTGATGAGCTCCAAAGGTCTTTATCCAAAGGTGGAAGATGGCCAAACCTTTTTGAGCCCAGCCGTAATTTGTGGTCCCGATGGATTACAGTTTGAGAGGCCTGTGTACCTCACTGTTCCTCATAATGCTGTAGTGGAAGATACAGACTCGTGGAAACCTCAAGGTGAGGAATGTGGTACTTTTGCGTGAAGGGTTAAAATTTCATACAACCGAGAACAACAGTCTCGAACAAAACCTTTAGGAATTTTTGGGCCAGTTAGAATATTCTGTTTAGACTTCCCCACCCTTCCCTTACCATTCAATGAAGAAGCTATAGTTAAAGGGCTTGCAAACATAGCAGCAAACTTTCTTGCTCAATATTGAAAACTGGAAAGGGGGACAAATTATACATTCTTTGAGAAATGTTGTATTTTCTTTTTAGCAATCAAAACAAATTACGTTAGTCAAATTCCGAGTTTAAGAGACATTGTCCAGGATTAGAGATACTGATAGCCAGGGATTGACCACGTAAACTCACAGTAAAGTCTAGAACGACTAATTCCTGGGTGCTCAATTCAAAATGAGACTGCTTTAGAGCACACCAAAACTTTTTAGAAGTTATTATATATATATATATAATATATATTCTTACAGCAATTCTAATTCCTTAAGTGTTTAGTTGCTCCACCGTTCCTCAAAACGAAAATGACTCTGATCAATGGAAGATCACTGAAGATGCAGAAGATAAACAGGCACCATTGGGACATGTGGACAGCAAATCCATGCAAATCATGATTGACCATTTCACTGGTTATGTCGTTGTTGGTAGACCTACGGAGATAGAGTCATGGATTGTCCCATTCTGTACAGAGCCTAAGGTTGATATTGACTGTTCTGTACGAATCTACTGTATCCCAGCGACGGATGCTGCTCTTAAGGTAGGAAGGTTAATACAGGTCATTATAAAATTTCAAGAATAGTACTGCAGAGTTCTGTAAGCGAAAATACACTTTTTAATTACAGGAACTCGAAGTAAAAGAGAACAAACTGAAAGGCACCATTGCAGACGCTTGTAAACTGTTGATCATCGAAAATAACGACAAAGATGTGATGGTCACGGTCAACAAAGTGAGAGAGGGATGGTCTGCAGACGAAGTACAACAGGTAATGGAATCCTTACTATTTTTCGAGCTAGAAAATTCCCTTCACCAAATTCTAGACTTGAAAGAAGTGTTCTTTGGTTGTAAATTTTTTGACACTAGCCTTACCAGTTTCTTTCAACTCATGCAAATCAGAGTAAAACCTCCGTTATTGAATGAGCTTTTATCAGGTCCTATGTAACATTACATTATTCCATCTGATTGGTCTATTATAGATTTTGGCAGGCAAAACATTGCCCGGCGGAGCTCGAACTCTCAAGCCAGTCTCAATTCTGCTCAATTGAACACTGTTGACTTTCACTGAATTCTATCAAGCTAAATATTTAATTAATTTGTTTTTGCACTGGAGGAAACATTTAATTTAGTCGATTGCCGGTGTGAGCACAAATAGTGAACACTCTATGAATATATATTTTGTAGAAACCAACCCGAGTCAGAATTCCACCAAAGTTACTAGAATGAGATATTCATGAAACACAGTAACATCCATTGCTCTACCTCTTCGTTCACTTGACCGTGAACGTGCACAAAACAAAAGCATCCCTACATATATCAGTCGACAATCAGCCAATGAACACGTTTGGTTCACGTCAGTGATCATGTGTACTTAGTAAAGCTAAGACAAACACTTGCACGTTCAAGGTCATATTTGCAAAGAAGTTTGAAGTTTACCAAGTTTCAAAACATTTCATTCTTCTCAGAGATTTCTCATCAGCGTTTATTGTTTACCATCCAAAATGCCTGTCGCTTTTTCATATTTTCGCATCGGTACGTGAATAACTATACCGTTATGAATTCACGCCTCGACAACCTGGCGCAATAGATATTCACGTACTGATGCAATATAGTCCATATAAGGACATACCAGCCAGCGGAGGATCTAGAAATTTTGAAGGTAGGGGCACCATCGACATTGAAAGAGCCAATTTTTGGGAGGTTATTTTTTGGCACGTGTGCGCTCAAAAAAGTAATTTTAGAATGACGCAAGAGTGGTTCATTTTCTCAAAAGAGAAAATTTTCTCAAAAGAAAAAAAATGGATCCATCTGAAAGGAGGGGCCACCGGCCTCCCAGGCCCCTCCCTTGGATCCGCCTTGTCAGCAGGCAGACGTAAGTCTTATGAAAATTACTTTGAAGTCATGAATATTACTCTATCAAGTCTTCTTTCATTCTTTTTCTTCAGAATATTCCCTTCAAAGATATTTGGCACTACCACCAACGATTTCCTAATGTATCATTTACATTCGAAAGACAATCAAAAGATCAGTTCTCGTTCTCTTCGAGATTTAGTGTCAGACAAGACACGGTTAATGGAAACACTGTAACAGTGAAAGTCACTAGTTCAATCAAGGTAAGAACCTTACGATTACTTTAGTTTCCTTCGTTACTCAACTAACTCGTTATTATTTTAATAATTAGGATAGTATTCTTTATTCCGCTTTATTGCATTCTTTGTTGCTGTTTTTGTTTGTTTGTTCTTTGGTTGGTCAAGTTTTAATTTCATTATGTTATTCGCTAGTTTATTCATTTTTTTGTCAGTTAATGATATGATCTTTTGATCGTTCTTTCTCTCTGTCCTGCTGCTCTTTCTCCAAAATATTCGATTATTCTAATTTACCGTTTCGTTAACAGCGATTACTCTCAGAATCGTCTGGCTACTCCTCAGTGTTGTCCGAAAGTGGATTCGAAACTGACCTGCCCTACAAAATTCCCCTTGAAGTAAGAAGAGAAATGTGTTATCTTCTTGACCCCGAGAGACCAGACTTCCAAGATTGGAGAAGTCTTGCTGAAAGACTTGGGCGCAGAAAAACGGTCATAACCTGGTTACAATACAGAAAGGGTGAAAGTCCAACCAATGAGATCATTGACTGGTGGGAATACACTAAGTCGGAGGAAATACCCATTCCTAAGTTGGTACAAATTTTTGAAGAGATGGGAAGACATGATGTTGTTGAGGAGCTTAGAAAATTGTAGTAACAAGAATTTGTAGAAAGAAAATGTTCGCTTCCTCGTTGAAGTCTGAAAATCTAGTGAAATCTATGGTCGGTAGTACCCTGGAAAAACTCTACTGGACTGACTTTTCCTCAGAGAAAACGCAATTGTGTTATAGCTGCCTTAAACCTTATGGGGGACTAGCTATAGAAGTGCAAAAACCTATCAAATAATTTCAGAAGGTAGGAAATGCATTGACAACAGCCTTAAGCTCGAATGAGAAAAATAGCAGAACGGCGTGCAATTTGTCGAACTTGTGCTATATCTTTATAAAACCTTGAAAGACGTAACAGAAACCCTTATTCTTGATGAAAATAATTTTCTATCTGTGGAATTTCATACCATTGAAAAGAGATTTCTTCTCTATC
The DNA here is from genome assembly GCA_029948255.1 of Telmatactis stephensoni. Lineage (NCBI taxonomy): Eukaryota > Metazoa > Cnidaria > Anthozoa > Actiniaria > Isophelliidae > Telmatactis > Telmatactis stephensoni. The sequence goes on along the minus strand of JALIZF010001605.1, from coordinate 276,057 downwards.
TTTTCTTGATTATTTTTATTGAAGACAAAGTCAATCCAGAACAGTTTTGTCCTACTGATGAAGTTGTTTCGCGGCAGCCATCTTTATGACCCGATTGTAACTGACCTTTTCTCAGGTCCTGTTTATAAGAAGGTGAGTGTCCTTGATAGCCGGTATAACTTGCAGGTATTCGAGCTATCAGGGACAACGTACCTTTAGGGTCTCAAATTGCCGTCTAATCATTATCAATTAAGCTATAGTTTTTTTCCGGCTTAGACAATAAAAGTTTAATGAAAAGCTTTTTCTACGATCAAAACTTTTCAAATGTTCTTGCTAACCATATTAAGGATTTTTAATTAATAGGATCTTTAATCATTTTATTCATTTTAAGGAGGCTTCCTACAATTTCTCTAGTGCTCGACCGGTCAACTCGAAACGGATGTAGTTCTTACATGAAAGGACCCACAGTTATGAACTTTCGTCCACTTACTACATAAAGTTTTTAATGTTACATGTTTTGTTTACATCAGGTTTACCATAGCGACAAAACGATGACGTCACCGTTTTAGATTCCAAGCAATTTTATGCCTTTTTTGATCTACACTTTTGAAACGACACACAAGTTGTTGATAATTAGCACTTTGCCTAGCAGCATACGAATTTTGAATTATTCGAGGCGCAATTTTTTAACCCCTAAAATATCTTGCCAGTTTCGATTCAATAATTTTAAAAGCAAAGCAGCATGACAACTCTTGGATTGTCCAAATGTTGTTCATATATCGGACTACTTCTTAACGAAGTTGCACGGCAGAAAGTGCTCTAGATGTCCATCAGTGTACGTTAACTTAGACATGAAATCGGGCTGAATTTTATACAAAATTCATACAAAAACGTTTAGTGCTCTTAAAGAAAAATCTCCCAGTCAACTGTTTTCTCCCTTTGGTGAGAAGTAATCTGATATATATGAACAACATTTGAACAGTCCAAGAGTTGTCATGCTGCTTTGCTTTTAAAATCATTGAATCGAAACTGACAAGAAACTGTGAATAACTCAAAATCCGTTTATACGAATTTCTATAGATAATAATATACATGCAAAAATTTCTCGATGCTGATTGGCTAAGAGCAGTGCTGTTTCGAGGAAATTTAGTGCAGAAAAAAGGAAATTTAGTGCCAAAAAAAGGAAATTTAGTGCAAATTTCTTTTGGCAGAAAACAGTCAAAATGAACTTAAACGTCCAATTCTTCTTTTTATTCATCAAAGAAAATATTTATAAAACACTTTTAGCGGGATTTGTTTCCAAAATTGTCGAAAATATGCAAGAAAAATGTCGAAAAGTGCTCAAGTTTGGGGTGAAAAGTTTTGAATTTTTCCCTTGAGCACGCGCTTGGTGACGACATTCGAACACTAGGCGCGCGCTAACCTGATTTTTCAACTGAAAAGCTACAGAAAACTTGAAAATATTGCTCGAATTTTTGCATGTATATTATTAAAAGGAAATAATATGGTTTACTCGTGCAATTTAGAATAAATTTGACTCGTGAGTTTTCAAAGAGCACAAATTGCACTCGCCCTACGGGCTCGTGCAATTTTGAACTCTTTGAAAACTCACTCGTGCAAATTTATTCTAAATTGCACTCGTAACCATATTATTTCCTATACTAATAATATACATGCAAAAATTTCTCGATGCTGATTGGCTATGAGCAGTGCTGTTTCGAGGAAATTTAGTGCAGAAAAAAGGAAATTTAGTGCCAAAAATAGGAAATTTAGTGCAAATTTCTTTTGGCAGAAAACTGTCAAAATGCACTAAAACGTCCAATTCTTCTTTTTATTCATCAAAGAAACAATTTATAAAACACTTTTAGCGGGATTTGTTTCCAAAATTGAAAAATCAAGGAGATACGAATTTTCAAAAATCGAAATTTGTTGGTATCTCTCGCATAACTGTAAGTGTTTTCATACAAAATTTCGTTTTTTGAAAATTCGTATCTCCTTGGTTTTTCAACTTATATCCTTCAAACTTCACAGTTTTACCGAATTTGATATGCTCTTTCCAGCTATAGTAATTGTTTTTAAGTTTGGGAACTTTTGGAATTACATGAAAAAGCGGTTAGTATGAAATGACTGTAGCAATTCACAAAATACGTCATTTACACGTATAAGATTGCAAAATACGTCTTAATTGGTAAAGTCATATTCGGTATCAGCATGAAAAATTAGTTTAGAATAGTTATGTTACCAGCCTCTACCCCAAAATGCCTTCTGCACTTTTTGCGATCGACTTTTTCAGTTTTGCGCCTTGTCTAATATTATTACTCAGAAATTCGTATGTTGCAAGGCAAAGTGCTGAATAGATCGATTTCACTGACGTCGTCATCGAGAAAAATAAAGTCGGTTTCAGAGCATCAAATAAAATAAAAATACTTGTACCTCAAAGAACAACTAAATCTTTGCAACTCTAGAAAATATTGAGTCAAAAGTGCTTTTCACCACGAAGATACGAATGTTTGAATGTGGGCTTGTTGTTGGTAAGAATGTATGGGGCCGCCATATTGGTGTACCTTTCTGGTACACCAATATGGCGACTATAAATACCAAGCATCGAAATGATATTAAAATACATTTATTTGTTCATTTTATTGATCATATATATAGAGATTTGTCGCAAATTGATGTGTTCTTACGTCGTTTGAAAATGCGTGACTGCATGGCGTGACACAATTTTGCCAAGCGATGAACAAAATCAGACCAAATTTCCAGCGACGAATATCAGGCAATCAGCTTTCTCCGAATTTTAGTTTAGATTTTAGTCCTCTCGTGACGTCACGTGAAATCGATCTATATCAACGTTTTGTGTGTCGTTTTAAAAGTTAAGGTCGATCATAAAACGCGTAAAATCCTTTGGAATCTAAAACAGTGACGTCATCGTTTCGTCACTATGGTAGCGAAGGCTACAGGTTTGTTAGTGCTACCCACTATTATGTACTACCCTCTTAAAATAAAGTCTCTATTTATCGATCTATCTATAGCCCCGATGTAAACAAAACATTTACACGATTTGGCACGCGCTTGGCACATCTTGGCACGTGCTTGGCCATGATTATTGTAGGTACGGCACCACTATCAAACCAAGACATTTTCTTTTCACACGATGATGTTAAGGGTGCCGTTCCAAAAAAGATGGCCCGCGTGTCCAGAATAGTTCATTTTCGATATTCTGGTTGAATGATTACGCACAAAGGAATTCAAGACGAGGCTCCGGGGAAACAGAAGAATTGCTTGTTTTCAATCAGCTGATAATCTCATCATCAAGCTTCAAATGACAGGTAAAGATTGCCCTTCATGTGCTCTCAGCCGTACAGTATTCTATTGAAAATTTGAAATCAGCTGAGAAAAAATGTCCATGAGAGCGGAAATGACGTTTCAGATTGCAAACAGGCAATACACGAGAACTACTCCATTGTTTCCCCGGAGCCTCGTCTTGAAAGGGTGTGAAGTGAAGACACAAATTTCCATGTAAACAGAATGCAGTAAATGTACAAGTGGGATGATTCGCCTGCTAGGATGCTCCTAGTGCTAGGATGATCCTAGTGCCATGTAAATACCCTCTAAAAGTATGGTCGTAGAAAACTATCTTAATGTAGTTTTTAGTTGCACGATGATTTGTATTTGTAAATTTTGAACTCGAGTAGTTTAGCAGGCAAGTGTTTATTATTATTATTATTTTTATTTTCCAATGAAAATGCTTTAACATGCCGAATTATTATGTGATTTGGCTAATTGAAAACTAGGAATATTTCTTATAAAGGTCATAATGTATATATTGTAAATATAGTGGATTATTAAAGAATATTTTTCTTTTCCCTATGGAATATACTTTGTATGTGAAATTTTATTCTATCTTACTTTATAGTTTAGTTATATCAGTTATAGTTTTTGCCAAATTTAGTTAAACAACAACAACAACAACAACCAATAAAAACAAAAGCAAAACTGACAAGCAACAACAGCAACAACAAAAAGCGAAACAACCAAAACAAAACAAACGGTAACTGGGTAATAAGGCTCTGAATGTTTTTCCATTATTACAGAAATCAAAACCTCAAGCACAAAAATCACTTCAAAAAAGAAAGGATTATAAAATGAAAAAGAAAAAAGTAAAATAGCGTCGGTAAAGAAAATACACGTGTCAGCAAGCGCCAACAAAGCTAACGGGCCCTAAGTCACCCGTGTGTGCATAAGAACTTTAACACAACTTACGTTGAGGATTTTATTCGCAATAAGTAAGGGTCGTGCTCTGTTTTCTCTACTATATATTTTTATGGAACGATATTTATGATATGTCCAACTTTACATTTACGTTCTATGTTACGTTTTCAGTGTCAGATAATTTGTTGTTGAGGGCCTACTCCGGGCCCTAAAATCGCCTAAGATCGCCTAAGATCACCCAAGATCGCTCAATATCGCCCAAGAGCGCCTAAGAGCGCCAACTCGAAATGGCTAAGATTCCCAATATCGCCTAAGATCGCCTAATATCGCCCAAAAGAACGGCGATTTTAGGGCCTGGAGTAGGCCTGCCCGTTCACAAGAAGGCGAGTTGTCCCTGGTAGCAGGGATAACTCTTTTGTTTTCTTTTCCCTGGGGGACGTCACAAAACAAAAGAGTTAAACTTGCTACTAGGAACAACTAAACTCGCCTTCACTGATGTGAACGGGCCCTTAGGGACTCTTTATATGAAGGCGAGTTGTCTGGTCCTAGTTTTTAGTGTCCCTAGCGAAAAGTAAACAATAAAAGAGTTATCCCGGCCACCAGGAACAACTCGCCATCATCAGTATAAACAACCCCTAATTGCATGAGGGTTCGTTTACGTGGGTAAATTCGTCAGTCCCAGGCTGAGTTCTTCATGTGTTGAATCTCATTATCGTGTGATACATATGAAGAAAAAAATGCATTTTTGTTCCGTGACGAACTCTTCTTCCATAACAATTTAGCTACTATGACTGGCAATTCAAACAGTGTGCTATAATTATTTTTATGAACGAACTTTATCCTCTCAAATACGAACTATGGAAAAGCGTGGAAAGCGAAAGGATTGAACAACACTAGAGACTAGAGAGACCGGTACATGAAGCAACGCGAGAAGGCAAATGAAAGAAAAAAAAAGAACAGACAAACTGAATAATGAACAATGAATTAGTTGACAGATAAAATGTGGAAAGAGAAAAATGAAGAAGAATACAAGCTTAAAGAATGAAAAAAAAAATCGGTGACAATTGGAAACTGATTATTTCTATGATCTATATGAAGTTAACAATCCAATAACTTGTCTCCCACAGAAAATCTACATTTTAAGCTCATTATCACAGAGAAATTTTGGTTTGATATCTAAACGAATGGGTTAAGTAATGACGTCATAGTGACGTCATTAACTCACAATTTAGATGCTCATAACCTTGACAATTTGATCCGTTTCTTTTGGATGTAAAGAAAATATTGCTTCATGGTAATTATTGGCACCGTGTACATAGGTTTTCAAGTCATTTTCAATTTTCATTGAATTTGATCCAAGTGCTCCTTTAAGGAGGAAGAAAGGAAGTGATGTCCCTTGATAGGCTATAATTAATCACGTACACAGTAATACAGCCTTTGGACAGATAATTCCGGAATTTGTGCTAGCTTTTTTGGCTCTAAAGGGAACTTTCCCTAATTATCAATTAACTCTGTCGTCGATCATGATCATGATTCAAGTCAGTTAACATACCAACACATACAGTTACGAAGTGAAGGTGTCTATACGCCTCGTAACATTCCGGCAGCTGGCCCAAATTTCGAAGTAAGCTGTTTTAATAGCCTAGCAGCTATATCTAGAGCAACCATATTTTACAGTTTAGATTAGTAGTAGATTTATAAAGATGAAGTCAGGTTATCTAGCATTGATGCTGTTGATGACTCGAGCCTGGTCTACAAGCAGCATATTTGTATCATACTCCATGGACAACGGTGAGCTAAACGAACTGAACTGAATATATAACTGCTTTTTATTCTGAATTCATCAGTTATGCATGTTAATTCAAATAAGTTTCCATCAAATTATACCATTCAAAAATGGCGCTATAACTATTTTACTTGTAGAAGCTAAAATTATTTTCTGGTTAAGATTTTATTTTCCGGTTTCTCGATTGTACAAGCTATTCTAGCGGCTCAGGGAACAAGTTGCCACTGGCATCGAGACCCATCCAGTTATACTTTGTTTTTTCCTTCCCCACTGCATGGATATGGAACCAAGCACAATTGGACCCGGCCCCATTATATTCGGCAAATATACTGAAGTTTTTGAGGTTATTATAAGTAAGCAACTATAAATGTCTACCGATCAAAACTGAAATTCATTTCTATGCAGACGTCTGAATTTTATTTTCCGGTTTCTTTATTTTTAATTTCCGATTTCAACGAGTGGAGCCGCTCATCTGTACTTGTACTCTAGTCTATTCTGTTATTGGTACTATTTTACTAGTGCAATTTAATGGTATTACTTGATTCCCACAAAATAAATTGGCTGAATCATGGAGCTGAATTCATGGTCTAGACATTGTATCGGTTAAAGTTTACTGTCAGGTTCGGCTTATCTCTTCAGAGAAGGTCGATCAGAAGTTTTCTTTTTGAATGAAGCTTATAGGCCTCGTGGCCACCTCATATAAACTACTAAATTCTTGAAAATGATAAAGTTAGAAATTAACGCTCGTTTACCAAAGTTATCTATTTTTAAGCGGGATTTTTTCTTAGTTCCGGTTTCATGATTGTGCCAGCTTTCATCTCGCTGGCTTCGCACCAGCGAATACTCACTGAGCCCCATCTCGTTAAGTCGTTTATCTTTTATTCACTCTGCATGGATTTGTAACTAAACACAAGCCTACGTTTAGATAAGGTACATCTAGCATAACTGCTCAACCGGCATGAAGATGATACAGCTACACGGGCGTAGCGAGGCCTGAGCAAGGGGGTAATTTTCTTGAGACCCTTTCAACACAACAGGAATAGCTGAAAACTCACTCTGTATACTTGAAATGACATTTAAATATTGTGAATTAAATTAAAAGTAAAACTTGAAAGTGAAAACTTGAAATTGACTTCATCCTTCAGATGACGGCTCAAACTCAAAATTTTAGGGGGAGAGATCGCCCTCCCCTCCCCCCCCTCCTCGCAAACCCCTCGCTACGCCACTGAAGCTGTCGCACATGCTGCACTCAGTACAAAGTTGGTGACATCAAAGCGCGTGTACCAAGGTGAACGCCATAACAGATCACAATGGCTTCACCATTAGAGTCACGCTAAGAAAACTATAAGAAACTAACTTGTACAGGCAACTTCTTTCTTTCTTTTTCTTCATATATTTTGCTTCGTCCTCAGACTCTTTACCAAGACCTGAAGTATATATAGTAAATGACAAAACAGCTCTCCTTATTTGTCGTGGGAGATCAATAGGTCCAATGATTAACGCTCTACAAATAAAATGCAAAAATGTGCACAAGTACAGGTAAGTAGCACTATATGTATACTGTACCTATTTCAAAAGGTTGTCCTTAGTTATGCATGTTAACTTCTAAGACTGAAATTCACTGTGGATTTAAATCGCTTTTATTCTTCACACCTAAGATACAAAAAAACTAAAGTTAAATAAAAACTGTACAAACTTATGAATTATGAAATTTTTATTTCGTGCTGAAACTCGCCGACCTAAGAGGACACAGTGCTGTAGTAATCTCGAGCTCATGTTGCTCAGTTACACACTGACCATAATGTGTTTATATCTTGAAAAGCAATATGCAACAAAACTGATCAAGGAAAACCTGTATGGAGTAAATATGAACTTATGTACTTTAATTAATGAAGCATTATATCTCGACAAACTAAACTGAATGGAACTTTGTTTAAGATTTTTGACAACTGTGGACGAGAAAGAACCATTAAAAACAACATCCAGACTTCTCATTGGACGAAAACAAATAGAAAAGGACTTGTACAGGAGTATCTCATGCTATTGCGTGGACCTTTTTACCTGGAAACAGAGCAATTCAACGGATGTACCGATACACCAAGGTTCAAATGGAATTGAAAGTAAGTAAATGGCAATCAAAACCAAGACTGGTTTTTGCCAAGTGGGTCTTGGTTAACACCATTTGCATAATGCGCTGCGACGGTCTCAACTGGGATTAGACTGATAGGGTATCGAAATGTAACTTATCATTCAAACAGTCACAAACTAGACGAAGTTTTCCGACATCAGTGATGAAATATGTTTCTGTGTGTGACTATCTGAGCATTGAGCAACAAATTTAGTTTATTATGTGTTTATGATATGTAGTAGCCACCAGTTGAGTTAAGTAGTTGCAACAGACGAGGAAAATAAGTGGTCCCAGAACTTATGTTCACAATATCGATTCTCACAAACTGAAGAAAAGCTGTTTGCTACACACCCTGTTATGTGATATACTTTGCAAAACCGCCATCCTTATTGATATCATCTATATCGACACTTTAATACAGAAACGTTGAAGTAGATTTTTAGACATGCATCTAGTTAAAAAACAATTAATGAGATGTTCTTTTTGTTTTTAGATTCCGCGTACTTTCTGCCAAAGAGAAATCGCAAACGAAAAGTCAATATCAACCACTCAGTGAAATTGATTTGGCGATACCACAGTGAGAATACATCACTTGTTCTCGAATGTTTTCACGACGGGCAACTCCTTCCTAAATACGAGTATACCATCTATCTGGAAGACAAGGTTGTTGTTTCCATCAGGAATGTCTCAGACAAGAATGCTGGTTTTTACTTCTGTGAACTACACGATAATTCACAACTAACAATCTACAGCTCCATTTTTGAGCTTCGTACAATTGCAGGTAAAGTATGCTCCCTGTGTTGACATTTAATCATGCTTTCTTTATTTCTCTATGCTATCATTTCGTTAATTTCATAAGATTTTGAATTGTTGCTTCGATTGTCATCGACACCGACGTTGTTTCAGTTGTTTTGTATTCAACTACGATGACTAATACCCAAAACGAAGGGTTATGGGTATTGGGAAAGTAGAAAACAGAGAGGTCATCTAAGAGAGGTACTCAGCCATGGAGCTTTCTTGTCTCCTTCCCTCCCATTTCATCCATATCCATAAAATGTCTATTTTTCTAATTTATTACACTTTTCACTTTTTCTTTAATTATTCGTAGCACATCCGTGGTCGAGGTGGTTCACGTTGTTTCCGTGCAGTGCCAAATGTGGGCCAGGAAGAATGGTGGAAGCTAGAAAATGTCTTGACCTCAAGAGTCATCGCTGCAATGGACCAACTGTCAGGGCGGTGCCGTGTCTCGCCCCTTGTACAGGTATGTATTATTATTTACGATGTCAAAAATATCCCCTTCTACATGCCTAAACAGCTAGCAAACATTCAATAGTTTAAGATTGAGAGACGTCTTGTTGGACACAGGAACTGATGCTATCCCGCGTAAAAAGTAACACAAGCAAGAGGACGATAGAAACAACTGTGCATTCGATTCGTGCATGTATGTAGGCCAATATTGTCATAGGATAATTATCACATTCACAATCAAGTTGATTCCTGACGTGACAACTAACCAATCAGCAAAAGAGAGCTTGTAATTGCACAACTTGTCAAATAACCCCCGAGAAGGAAATTTTGTTTATTTATTAATAACGAAAACTAGCGAATAAACAAGTTTGGGCTAAGTCAATGAATGCAATATGCAATGAACAACTTATAAAAAGATCAAGAGAGTACTTATAATAAAGGCTCCTAACCTCTGTTTTGAAAATTTCAGTAAAGTTTCTACTCCACGAAAAAAATCGATCGGCGCAATATTTCCTCATAGCTCGTGGGTTATCAAGGATTTATGCTTATTAGATAACGTCTGTCCACAGGGAACCCGGCTTTATTCAGCGATATTTCTGTACTTTATCGAAACGCTAATATTGGGATTCCTGTGCCAAATGAGATCATTTTGAAGTATCGTGTAACATAGAGTGGATTTCGTATGACTTTGAAAAACTACGGCACGGTCACAGCACGGAACCTCGCCTGCTGATTCTTCGCAAATTTGTAAAGAAATCAGCAGGCGAGGTTCCGTACCGTGGCCGTGCCGTGCCGTGACCGTGCCGTAGTTTTTCAAAGTCATACGAAATCTACTCTAGAGATCCAGTAACTTGATTCGAATCAGTAACGTTAACAGTACGATCGACATCCGGTAAGCATCCTATTACAGCAAATTACATGAGCGTGTAATATAAAGCCGTTTGACACTACTAGTACGTACTGATAGGGGATTAAGTTTACTGACTTTTGTAACGCATTCTCTAGTAACCATCATCATCATCATCTGCTGGGACGTACGGAAGATTCCACTGTTAATAGAGACAATGGCAGAACATTGCCAGATCTATATAAAATGTTGAAATGGTTTACTTGTGTGAATCAAATAAGGTTTTGGATATTTTTGCTTTCTATTTCTGAGAATTATGAACCACTACTTCAAAGTCAATTATAAAATCTGACTGAATCTGAATATTAAAATATCACTGCAATAAAGGTCACTGAGCTTGCAAAGCCCATGAAATATTCATAGCAGACCAGAGGGTTAGAGCATATACAAATCAAAGCAAATGCTTTATCCATAATCTTTGTTTAACCTTTTCACTGCCTGATTTCCTCCAACAAACTGATTGTTTCTTTTGACTGTACATGTCAACAGCGGAAAATCCAACCGGGTATAGACAAAGGACAAAGAAAACAGGATTACACATTGCAGTGTTTGGTAAGGCTATATAGACCTATTTCAAAAAAGGTTGTCCTTGGTTTTGGTGCATACTGCATAGTGAATACTGCATACCAAGACTGAAATGTATTATGGACAATTTGTAATTTGGTAACAAGAAGCTTTACTAATGTTGATTCTCTGTTTCCTCTCAGAATGAATCTAAGTAAACTGTTCCCGCAACTTTTCTACTTATAAGAATTGTGAAAAATACCCGAAATTTGATATCCATGATGCATTTCGGTCTTGGTATGCGGTATTCACTATGCAGTATGCATTAAAACTGAGGACAACCTTTTTTGAAATAGGTATAATTGCCATTTGATCTTCTTCGGAATGTATTGTCATTACAATTGCTTAGAAAAAGAGTATCCACATCATTATATGCCACAAGTCCATTCCTTTCTCTGTCTGTTTTGACCATTGTGTAGTCTTTTTTCGCTTCCTTTGACTCAGTTTTATTGATTCTGCCATTTTTGTTGCAAGAGCTTTGTTCATCCACAGATTGTGCTGGTGTAGTTCCTATTAATTTGCAATTCGTAGAAATAAGTGAAACTTATTGAAATATTTTTCATTTGTTCTTTTTTAGCTTTAGCTGCTGTCCTGCTAATGTGTTTTATCGTAATAACTGTTCTTGGAGCTTACATACGAACCATTTCTAGAAACAAGGTTGAAGGATTCACCATTTGTGGTCAAGTTGTTGGCACAAGCGAAGTTGCTATAGGGAAAAATATGTCTAGTCCAGTAGTAATGACAACTAGCGAAACTGATGAGCTTGGACCAAGTAATTTGACACTTGATGCCTCAATTATTCCTGAATATCAACCTAGAAAAGGTGGAGCGGAAATTTCGGCTATTATTCCTGTTGGTTATGGGGATCGCCTACATAGACAGGGCTCCATGAGTAGCAAGGCTTCAAATGTATCCGTATTTTCCAGCATCTCTGACTACTACTGTCCTAAACCCATTCTACCTGAAACAGTAAATCCTGATTTGTGCTCGTGGGGACGGTTCAGTGAGAAAGGAGGAAAACTAACTATCAAAGGAACAGGAGTTAGTTTGTATATCCCACAAAAGGCACTTCCAAAAGGAGCAAATCAGTTGATATACGTTGGGTTGATGAGCTCCAAAGGTCTTTATCCAAAGGTGGAAGATGGTCAAACCTTTTTAAGTCCAGTAGTAATTTGTGGTCCCGATGGATTACATTTTGAGAAGCCTGTGTACCTTACTGTTCCTCACAATGCTGTAGTGGAAGATAGAGACTCGTGGAAACCTCAAGGTGAGGAATGTGGCATACATTTTGGAGCGGAGAGAAAGTTAGCTGTTTCTTTTAATTACAGGGAACGCAATTTCAGTTAACAAAAGGAATAAAAATTCGTTCCTGTAACCAAGAACTAGAAACATAGCCAGAGTGACTTGGCATGTTACCTCACGGTGCTTTGAAACACACCAATACAAACAAACTTTTGGTTGCACTTCTCTCTTTCATTTTCTCTATTTCCTTTTTGAAGGATTTATTTCCTTAGGTGGGCAACAGGGACTTCTTGCCTCTACTTGGTCACGATTTGCAAGCTATTAACAAACCGAGTAACAAAGCAATCTGCAAAGCAGAGGGGAAAATTTCAATAATAGTCGCGTTGGACCCTCCATTACTATACTTTCGATATAACGAGGAAGCTTAAAAGACCAGTTTCTAGGAGATTCTGTTAGATCGCAGCAGAATCTTTAGAAAGTTTCACATTTTTCATGTACTTTGTAATTTGCATCCTCACAGCACTTCTTTGTTTCTGTCTTAAGTGTTTAGTTGCTCCACCGTTCCTCAAGATGTAAATGAGTCTGATCAGTGGAGGGTTGTTGAAGATCCAAAAGATAAAGAGGCACCTCTTGGACATGTGGACAGCAGATCCATGCAAATTATGATTATGAATCATGGATTGTCCCATTCCATACCGAGCCTAAGGTTGATATTGACTGTTCCGTAAGAATCTACTGCATTCCAGCGACAGATGCTGCTCTTGAGGTAGGAAGCCCAAAATAAACCTTCAGAAGTGGTACGGCTCAGAGAAAACTTAAATAATGAACGTTTCCATCATCACAGGAACTCTACGATAAAGAGAAAAAGCTGAAAGGCACTATTGCAGATGCTTGTAAACTGTTGATAATCGAAAATAACAACAAAGATGTGATGGTCATGGTCAACAAAGTGAGAGAGGGATGGTCTGCAGACGAAGTACAACAGGTACCAAATAAAACCTTTAATCCTTTTCGGGGCGGCAGAAATGCACATTCTCCAAAACTCCTTTTTCCCATTTGACTCTAAGATCTATACCAAGATCGCTACCTTTGGGGTACGCTTTCCCGGATTGGGCCCAAGATTTTTTCGAAATCTGTAACACAACTTAGAGTAAAATATCCATATAACCAAACAAGCAAATGGTAAACCATACGTAATTGCATGCCTTAATGTGGACTTATGTAAAGCTCGAGAAAGTTTAGGACTGATTGCAGACGGTGTATTGCCCACCAAATTCACTTGTCTTGTCGTTCTTTTTCTTCAGAATATTCCCTTCCGAGATATTTGGCAGCACCACAACCGATTTCCTAATGTATCATTTACTTTTGAAAGGAAAGCAAAAGATCAGTTTTCATTCTCTTCAAGCTTTGATGTTAAACAGGACGCGGCTAATGGAAGCGCTGTCAAAGTAAAAGTCACTAGCTCTATTGCGGTAAGAAAGGGGTTGAAAGTGATCAAGCCTTCATCATCCGTCAACCCCTCGTGTTTTCAGCTAAATTTTTCATTTTATACTTTGGTTTTTCTCCTTTTCTTTAATCGCGCATCACCTTTCCAAATGTTACTCTCCGTTCTTTCTTCTCAGATCAAACTACTGGCTTCAATATTCGTTTTTGTTTGCATGTCTGTTTGTTCGTTACGTCTTTTGTTTTTATGTTCCTTTGATGGTTTGTTTAATTGTTGACGCTTGTTGCGCGTTCGTTGTTTCGCTTGTTCCCTTTTGGTGTGTTTTGTGTGTGTGTTTCAGTAAAAAGTATGTTACTCTTAACGAAGAATTAACATTAGCTGTTGTTTTTCCGCAACAGCGATTACTCTCAGAATCTTCTGGATACTCCTCAGCTTTGTCCGAAAGTGGAGGATTCGAAACGAACATGTCCTATAAAATCCCCCTTCAAGTAAGAAGAGAAATGTGCTACCTTCTCGACCCCGAGAGATCAAACTTCCAAGATTGGAGAAGTCTTGCTGAAAGACTTGGGCGTACAAAAAAGGTTATAAACTGGTTACAACACAGAAAAGGCGAAAGTCCAACCAATGAGATCATTGAATGGTGGGAACACACCAAGTCGGAGGAAATACCCATTCCGAAGTTGGTAGAATTTTTTGAAGAAATGGAACGACATGATGTTGTTGAAGAGCTTCAAAAAATTGAAAGTGTAAGAATCTGATTTGCTTCATTTCTGAAAACCAGAAATCACAAAGTCCTATGAAGTGGTTTTGGGACAGTCATTTTTATATGGCCAAAACGTTAGGGCTTTTAGCCCAACAGCTGCCTGATATTCAGACTCTCCGATTCTATATACCGCATTATGATAAATAAACCCTTCTTCATATTCAAAAACATTTCAATTGTTCTTGACAGCTACATCAGCTGCTTCAAGACCATTATGTTGATGAGCTGCAAGTGAAATCTCGCCAGCCATGTGAGATGGAGTTCTAACTCAACAAAATTTTTCTCATTAGTGTATCATTTTTAAATCCAGCATCGTTACTGCTTTAATTTGGCTTTTGATTCTCATGGGAATGATTGAAACCCAGTGCTATATGATAGCTCAGCGGTAATGCTAGCAGTGAAATAACTGTGTTGAATAGTATTTCCTTATATAGTAAGTTACTTTGTACAAGTAATCATTGTGCAGTTCTTACGTCTTAAACAATACTGGCTTATGTGTTTTACGTTAAACGTTGAAAATTGGAGGACAAATTAATTTAGCGCGCAAGTACATTCACTTTCCATGCAGTATATCAAAAGGGTATTGCGTGACTCGTAATTTTGGACAACAAAGAAACAAGTGATCCGTGAATCAACGTGCGCATGATCCTTGATTTACCTTTTTATAAAAAGTGTATATCAGTGTCATTGTTACGAAATTTCCTGTGGGCTGCGTGATGGTGCCAACATTTCCTGCGTGGTGCGTGATCATAATAATAGTTTAATTTCCATTCTAATAATACTAGCCTAATTGACATTTAGTGAGTGCTGATTAATATTGTTTTTCATTATACAATAGACGACTTTCAAAAATGGCGGGCTCATTGTTCACGATAACGAGGCCAGAAAGGCCTCCAAAATCAACATCGCATCAAATGATTCTAAATATATAAAAATTATCCTGTAAAATGCACATAAAATAGGTATTTTAAAAGGAAAAGGAACACATCGTCTTTGATAGCAATAGAAGTGTCGCCACGCTTATTTTCTGGTAACAAGGCCTTTGTGGCCTCGTTCTCATGTACTAGGTTACCATTTTTGAAAGTCGTCTATAAACCTATTTCTCAAGATTGTTCGCGCTTCAGAAATCGGTCTATACTGAAATGCATGATTGCTTACAGGATATACAAAAAATATTTCCAAAGAACTAGAATGTATTCTGTTTTCCAACACTTCATTTTACATGTGACTACCATTAACTTTTTTGAAAATAGTGATAAACTATCTGTAAAACAGTGTTTATTATTTTGTTGCCTTACGTGACACCGGATTGCCGTCATCTTGTCTTTCACGCCTTTGTATGCCTCTTGCCCTCTTTATGTTATTGAAACTAAATCTTGATAACATTAGAAATGTGGGGAACATGCGAAAAGCACGAGGTGACACGAAGCAATTTAAAGGCACAAGATGAACCATTTAAGCTACTCTTTACCGTAATTATTACTTCGAAAGATAGTATAAGAAATTGATAGTATAATGAATTGAATATAATACCCAATGGCAGTACCAAATATTAATGGGAAAGCATTCACCTGCTAAAAAGAAGTGATTTAGTCATGGTAACAAGTCAAAAAGTTCAAAAATGAATAAAAAACCCGGGTTTTTATATTTATGATGAGTTCTTTTTGCTTTTTATGCAAAAGACGAAAAATGATCAAGCATGGCGACACGGTCGCTACCTTTGGGGTACGCTTTCCCGGATTGGGCCCAAGATTTTTTCGAAATCTGTAACACAACTTAGAGTAAAATATCCATATAACCAAACAAGCAAATGGTAAACCATACGTAATTGCATGCCTTAATGTGGACTTATGTAAAGCTCGAGAAAGTTTAGGACTGATTGCAGACGGTGTATTGCCCACCAAATTCACTTGTCTTGTCGTTCTTTTTCTTCAGAATATTCCCTTCCGAGATATTTGGCAGCACCACAACCGATTTCCTAATGTATCATTTACTTTTGAAAGGAAAGCAAAAGATCAGTTTTCATTCTCTTCAAGCTTTGATGTTAAACAGGACGCGGCTAATGGAAGCGCTGTCAAAGTAAAAGTCACTAGCTCTATTGCGGTAAGAAAGGGGTTGAAAGTGATCAAGCCTTCATCATCCGTCAACCCCTCGTGTTTTCAGCTAAATTTTTCATTTTATACTTTGGTTTTTCTCCTTTTCTTTAATCGCGCATCACCTTTCCAAATGTTACTCTCCGTTCTTTCTTCTCAGATCAAACTACTGGCTTCAATATTCGTTTTTGTTTGCATGTCTGTTTGTTCGTTACGTCTTTTGTTTTTATGTTCCTTTGATGGTTTGTTTAATTGTTGACGCTTGTTGCGCGTTCGTTGTTTCGCTTGTTCCCTTTTGGTGTGTTTTGTGTGTGTGTTTCAGTAAAAAGTATGTTACTCTTAACGAAGAATTAACATTAGCTGTTGTTTTTCCGCAACAGCGATTACTCTCAGAATCTTCTGGATACTCCTCAGCTTTGTCCGAAAGTGGAGGATTCGAAACGAACATGTCCTATAAAATCCCCCTTCAAGTAAGAAGAGAAATGTGCTACCTTCTCGACCCCGAGAGATCAAACTTCCAAGATTGGAGAAGTCTTGCTGAAAGACTTGGGCGTACAAAAAAGGTTATAAACTGGTTACAACACAGAAAAGGCGAAAGTCCAACCAATGAGATCATTGAATGGTGGGAACACACCAAGTCGGAGGAAATACCCATTCCGAAGTTGGTAGAATTTTTTGAAGAAATGGAACGACATGATGTTGTTGAAGAGCTTCAAAAAATTGAAAGTGTAAGAATCTGATTTGCTTCATTTCTGAAAACCAGAAATCACAAAGTCCTATGAAGTGGTTTTGGGACAGTCATTTTTATATGGCCAAAACGTTAGGGCTTTTAGCCCAACAGCTGCCTGATATTCAGACTCTCCGATTCTATATACCGCATTATGATAAATAAACCCTTCTTCATATTCAAAAACATTTCAATTGTTCTTGACAGCTACATCAGCTGCTTCAAGACCATTATGTTGATGAGCTGCAAGTGAAATCTCGCCAGCCATGTGAGATGGAGTTCTAACTCAACAAAATTTTTCTCATTAGTGTATCATTTTTAAATCCAGCATCGTTACTGCTTTAATTTGGCTTTTGGTTCTCATGGGAATGATTGAAACCCAGTGCTATATGATAGCTCAGCGGTAATGCTAGCAGTGAAATAACTGTGTTGAATAGTATTTCCTTATATAGTAAGTTACTTTGTACAAGTAATCATTGTGCAGTTCTTACGTCTTAAACAATACTGGCTTATGTGTTTTACGTTAAACGTTGAAAATTGGAGGACAAATTAATTTAGCGCGCAAGTACATTCACTTTCCATGCAGTATATCAAAAGGGTATTGCGTGACTCGTAATTTTGGACAACAAAGAAACAAGTGATCCGTGAATCAACGTGCGCATGATCCTTGATTTACCTTTTTATAAAAAGTGTATATCAGTGTCATTGTTACGAAATTTCCTGTGGGCTGCGTGATGGTGCCAACATTTCCTGCGTGGTGCGTGATCATAATAATAGTTTAATTTCCATTCTAATAATACTAGCCTAATTGACATTTAGTGAGTGCTGATTAATATTGTTTTTCATTATACAATAGACGACTTTCAAAAATGGCGGGCTCATTGTTCACGATAACGAGGCCAGAAAGGCCTCCAAAATCAACATCGCATCAAATGATTCTAAATATATAAAAATTATCCTGTAAAATGCACATAAAATAGGTATTTTAAAAGGAAAAGGAACACATCGTCTTTGATAGCAATAGAAGTGTCGCCACGCTTATTTTCTGGTAACAAGGCCTTTGTGGCCTCGTTCTCATGTACTAGGTTACCATTTTTGAAAGTCGTCTATAAACCTATTTCTCAAGATTGTTCGCGCTTCAGAAATCGGTCTATACTGAAATGCATGATTGCTTACAGGATATACAAAAAATATTTCCAAAGAACTAGAATGTATTCTGTTTTCCAACACTTCATTTTACATGTGACTACCATTAACTTTTTTGAAAATAGTGATAAACTATCTGTAAAACAGTGTTTATTATTTTGTTGCCTTACGTGACACCGGATTGCCGTCATCTTGTCTTTCACGCCTTTGTATGCCTCTTGCCCTCTTTATGTTATTGAAACTAAATCTTGATAACATTAGAAATGTGGGGAACATGCGAAAAGCACGAGGTGACACGAAGCAATTTAAAGGCACAAGATGAACCATTTAAGCTACTCTTTACCGTAATTATTACTTCGAAAGATAGTATAAGAAATTGATAGTATAATGAATTGAATATAATACCCAATGGCAGTACCAAATATTAATGGGAAAGCATTCACCTGCTAAAAAGAAGTGATTTAGTCATGGTAACAAGTCAAAAAGTTCAAAAATGAATAAAAAACCCGGGTTTTTATATTTATGATGAGTTCTTTTTGCTTTTTATGCAAAAGACGAAAAATGATCAAGCATGGCGACACGGGAAGTGAGAGCTTGTCAAAATAGCTTCAACCTGAAGGATTGGCACGGCCAATTGCAAAAATTTAATAAAAGGTGATAAAAAGTTATTTCATGCTCATGCATTTATTGTTTATCTTATTTAGAACATTTTTGTGTCGAAAATCGCAGTCATGTCCTAAACACGCATGCGCGTATTTATCTACACGTGTTTCCTTAACACGCATGCGCGAACTTATCTACACGCGCGCGTAATCTGGTAATGGCGGAGAAAGGGAAGCTTCAGCGACTAAAAGTACGCCCAAATACTATGGATAATACGCTCAAAGCACATACAAAATATTCACACACCGTTCGTGGTAGACCCACACTAAAAGATGTCGAGCGTTTTCGGAACGGGTCGGTCCGCGAACTTTACGCGAGATCAATTTATGAGCGAATATTCATGAGTGAGCCTTTCATCGAGACTCATGCTACATCAAAGCTGTCTATGAGTGAACCTATAGATAATATATCAAAGCTATCTAATACTGAACTAAATAACCATCTATGTAAGCACCGTCGTCGATTTACACGTGATCGCGAGCCAAGCAGAATACTGCTAAGAACTTTGAAATCTCTGAGGGCCTAAGGAACAAGAGCTGAAAGGTTAGAAAATTGTGTATGCACGTATTCTTTTATGTATACCTTCGTCATCTACAGTGTACTGTTAGAATGTTAGAAAACAGAATAAAACGACGTTTTGATTTAATTGTTGTGGAAGAATTCGTCAAAGTATAAGAAAGATGAATTATCGAGCTAGTCGATATTTAACAATGTTTTCTTGTAACAAACTAATGTGTCCTTACAAGAGTGAGACCCATGTAGCAAATTGCTGCAAATATAAATTAAGTAGAGACAGAAAAAAATCCTGGTCCTCCAACTATTATCGATCCTAACAAAGCAGCAGCTCCATATAGCCAAGGTGATGAGTTGGTATTTGGACAAAATGCAGGACAAAAATGTGCTGCAATGAGTTTGTGCTCTTTGATTTACTATTGCGCTCAAGGAATTAGTTCTGCAAGTAATCTTATACAAATAATGAATATTGAAAAAATTATTATTAAACAAATTATATTAGCACAAGCATATAAAACAATGGATTCTGTTAAAAAAAACAAGACCTATCAAACAAAAGAGCACAACAGTACAAAACTATGGATTCGACTAAGAAACAACAGCTCTTAAACAAAAAAGCACAGCATGCAATAGTCCGGTTTCCAGTTACTAGAGACCGCTGAGTTTCCTGACAAAAGGCGCATTTATACAGGGTTAGCCTCCTTTTCAAGAAAGACCCATGGGATTAAACGCGATTAAACTAAAAAAAGTTTTTTTAGTTTAGTTTTGTTTTTTTAACAACAGAAAAAAATCGAGTTTACTCCCTTGGGAGTAAAATATCGCTGTGGATAGCTTATTAAGGTGGGTTTCCTGCGGTTGCTCATTTTGAGGCTAGACAGCCAAAACATTGTTTAGTGTTTGATTTAGTACAACCCTGCGTTGTTACATGATCTGAATTACATAGTTTTTACATAATCTGAAAATATAACGACAACTTCCAACTGAAAATTGGTTTCTGAAAGGATGTAATTTGTACATGATTAAATTATTTACATAGTATGTAAAAATCATGTAACTAAACTAATTTACACACTATGTAAATGTACATTCACATGATTTTTACATACTATGTAACACAGTCAGGCACAGTCCAGTGTGCCCCGGTTAACTGGAAACCATAGTACTTACGTATCATCTGCCAGATATCAGATACTGAGGTTGAATTTTTGACAATCGAATTTCTTGATATTACTGGGCAATAGTTTGTGTTTTTCCAAGCATTAATTGTAAGTGGGTAAATTTTTGGTGTGTTGTACGTCAATTTGCTGCTTGGATAGCTTCTCCGTCATCAGTAAAGCTTCTGAGAGCGAAGATATCCACGGGCGTCCCTCGTGGGGGCACGGGCACGTGACTAATTAACATATGACTGTTGGCCAGGCTGGCCTGCTGGCGGAGTTCGTAATAGGCCATTTGCATGATGGCGTCATATACTACAACTACCAGAATGCTTTGCCCACGTCCTGGCGTCCTGGTTCCTTCCCCTCCCCACTGATTATTAAGGGATCAAGTCTCAAAAGTAAGTGATTTGCATGAATCTGTTTTCTTTAATTGTTATCTTTAAATTGCTTTCAGTTTACTTCATTTTGAAAAAGTGGCATTGATTTTGATTAGCTTTTTTTAGCGTTTCACCACGATTGTTGACTTTCAAAAACAGAACCATATTTAGGCAGTAATAATAATAATAAATAATTTATATAGCTCTCTTTCTCGGCTTTCCCCAAGAGTTAGATGGTTATATAACTAATCGGCAAGTAAAGGCTACTTCGCCAGAATCCCGGTTTGCTTAATTATCTGTCAAAGGTAAGTTGCAATTTATAGTATTTTCAAGGCAATGAATATTTTAAATACAAATTCCATCAGCTAGGGATTTAAAACCGTCCCTATAAACAATCTGACTCAATTAAGGCCAAAGTATTTAAAGGTTCAAAGGTTCTTTATTTCCACATTCTACATTTAATACACTATAATATAATATTTTACACACAAAAAATTGTGGAGGTTGCAAGAGAACAATCCTAGGGGTTAAACTAGCTCTTGCATCCTAGAAACAGGTAGGAAAAAAAAATACTTTTATAAGATGGAAGGGCTGATAATTGAACTATCTGTACAAAAAATATATCAGTATCATATAAATTGTCAAAAAGGAAGAAATATATAGTTATGGAATAGATTTATTTAGACCTTTGTTCCACTGTTTGACTTGGTGCGGTCTACTACACTTTAGTTACCTTAGAGTTATTTGCAAAACTTTTCCAGACCTGATGATGTTGTCGAGATGACAACAAAACGTCCGGTCGACTTCTTTGTGTAATGCTTATACAAATT
This sequence comes from Telmatactis stephensoni, assembly GCA_029948255.1. Lineage (NCBI taxonomy): Eukaryota > Metazoa > Cnidaria > Anthozoa > Actiniaria > Isophelliidae > Telmatactis > Telmatactis stephensoni. Next base: position 254,278 of record JALIZF010001605.1, on the reverse strand, counting down.
CCTTTACAAAACTAAAGAACAAAGAATGTTTGTCTTCGGAAGTCGGATTTTATTTTGATAAACTTTTTCATTGATATCGTTTAATAAAGACAGTAAGAATCACAAAAAGGACCCAAGTCATTATTCTGTGTACATATGTGTTTTGGTGGAGACAGCTGGTTTATAGTTGGTAATTATTTTGGATTAACACGAGTAACATCAATAAACACTTTACTGAATGAATGTGGCAGTCTTAACTCGAAGAAAGCTTTATCTAAGGAGTTGGTTTTTGAAAAATATTGGAAGCAAGCTTGAGTACTCGTTTTCATTTCCAAAACACGTTTTCGACATTTTTTCTGAATTAGAAAATGCGACAAAGCCTTTCTTTTCAAATAGTTTGGAAAAGTAAGCAATGAGTGGAAGAAAAACATTCTTCTAAGATGAAAAAAAAAACAAAAAAAAAAAACACAAAACAGCACAATGTGGCAACTTTTCGAAATTTTGCTTTATGGTACGTTATGAAACTTTAAAATGTCGTTACAAAAACACCATTTGCATAATTATCTTTCTGGGAATAATAATTCCCCATGTGTGTGGAATTTCATAACATCATTAAAGTAGCGACAAGATTATTGGTATATATATTTTCTTATCTTCTCTTTATTGAGGGGAAATTCAATCTAGAACACTTAATTAAAAGGTGAAAATTGCTGGTAAATGTTTTAAGATATAAACATTGAATGTATGAACTGTTCTGTCTTGTCTTCATTTCGATTTGAGTTACTGTTTTACAAAATCAAAAGGCTAGAAAGCAAACTTTTACTGGCTGAAAGAAGGTATTTGAACGCATTGAGATTATGCAGTTGTAAGGCTTTATTCAATGTAGAAACTGAGAAAACAAGCTAGCCCTTCAGAAAAAAACAATATTTAAAGAACGCATTGCAAGAGATCATGAATCATTCAGAAGCAGTTTTGGATACAGCGCAATATTATGCTGATATTTACTTCTTCAAGAATTCAAGAGAAGACCTGATATATAAAGATTTCGCAATCCAAATAAAATTTATTCCTGAAAAATTTAAAGGATGCATTCCAATGTCGAAGATCATGAATCACTCCGAAAACCTGTTTTGATACAGCAGAATATCAGATTTCTTTTCCGGAATAAAATGCTTGTTAGCAAGATAACAAATATTATTATTCAATTTTCATACACTGTACAAATTCTGATTTTCTGATTGGTCGGTTTGTACCACGTGACGCGTTGTTATGACGTGCAACACGTCACTATGCAATAATACCTATGTAATAAATATATACCTATTTCAAAAAAGGTTGTCCTTGACTATATTGCATATTGCATAGTGCATATTGCATACCAGACCGAAATGAACAATAGATTATGCATGAATGCATATATAATCATAACATCTGACTCGGCAAGTATGCCGGCTCCTTATTCCGAAGAATTACGCTGGACAGTGATTTGGCTCGTTGAATTGGTGGGACTCTCAATAGAGGAGGCGGAATTTTACCTAGGAGTGTCAAAAAAGACAATATCCCGCTATCTAAACAAGTTTAACATTGTCGGTAATGTCAGCTGCTGCAAGATTGGTCGTCCGTATGGCAGTGTCTCCTTTGCTCCACGTGAAGAGTTTGTTGTGATAGAAACAATTCTTGGTCAACCCGACAGTATTCTCGCTGAAATTGCGGAGAACATTTACAGTGATACCGGCTCTACATTAATTTGCACTATCAGCCAACATTCATTACTATTTGAAGAGGAACGCAGTTACACGCAAGAAAGTGAGTGTGAACTGAAAGTGTTGTTTGAACTGTTTCATGCTTCATTTTTATAATAACACAATGAAACTAAATTTATAAGATTTTGTTATTTGATTTACAGGTTAGGCAAATAGCGCGGCAGAGAAGTCAAGAAGCGAGAGTAGATTTTTGGAGCAATATTTACATGCTAAATCCAGATATGTTTGTTTTCTTGGATGAAAGTGGATTTGTAAGTGTAAACACTACCGATGCCTTCCTTTTTAAAAGGAGGCTAAAATACCAACCAAATAACAAAAGAATTCGAGATATTTATTTACATCAAATGAAATAATTGTATTTTTACATTAACCCCGCAGGATAAACGAATTTCTAGAAACTACGGATATAGTTTTAGTGGAATGCGTGCAGAGGTGGTGCGCCCGCACATGGACTGGGGGCCAAGAATAACAGCGATTCCTTTAATTTGCACCGAGGGCATTGTGGACATAGGAATCTACCGCGGTACAGTAAACGGTGACTTGTTTCTTGAGTTTGTAAATCAAATACTGGTACCAAATGTACGACCATTTAACGGTGTAATAACACTCACATAAGCTAATACCACTGTACTTTGTTTTTGCTACTTTTATTATTTTGCATCACAGTAGAGTGCTTGCAATAGAGTGATTTTCATCGGACTATGAAACAATTACTAATAGTCAGTGTTTAATAGTGTCTAATAGTTGTATTGCGACAAAAGAAAGCAATGGGTGCAGAGTCTATTAGTGTCTATTAGCTTAGTAACTATTCCACAGTCCGGTGAAAATCACTCTATATCCGTGAAAAAGTTAGCGAACTAAATTGTACTAAATAGTGCGAAATCCTTTGTTTTCTATTGTTTAGTGCAAATTAGTGCAATTTCTTACAAAGTTTTTCACGGATATATTGTAAGCACTCTGTCTCCTTTGTAATGATCATGAACTGCAGCTAACTTGTTTGGTTTTTGTTTAGATAATGCCGCTATCCATCATACTCATCGATGTTGTAAATGCCATCAACGCAACTGGTGCCCTACTGGTGTTTCTTCCACCATACAGTCCGGACTTTATGCCATGTGAACAACTATTTTCACAAGCAAAAAACTGGATTAGAGAAAAGTATCTCCCTTGGCCTATGCGATAAACACGAGAATATGGTCTTGGAATCTTTTTTACAATGTACGACCACTGATATTCGAAATCTCATCAGACATTGTGGATACCTCTAATGATAATAGTTGTTGATTTTATCAAAAAAAACATGAACAAGTAAATAATAACCGGAGTGACTTAAATCTCATTCAGTTCCGTAATGAGCTTGTCCCTTTGAGTGATGAACGTATCTTCACTTAAAATTGAGGCATCCTTCAGCTCTTTGAGATCTTTCAGTTGATTTATGATTGATTTTCGTAACTTCGTCTGTAGAAAAAGGAAAGAGAGATCAAAAAGATTAAACAAACCCGGCTATACTGGTTCACTCTGGGGAAAATTTTCATTGCGGTATTCTGGACAGTTGGACGAAGGCAAAAGTTAGCACTGTAATCTTGTAAAAATGAATGGTTTTCCATGGTTAGTGATATTCAATTTAAACAGTTCAGTAATTTACAATTTTTCTAGAAAAATCGTAAATTAGCTCGTTGTATTCAACCATGTTTATTATTTACCGATAAATAAAAGATAAGAATAAACAAGCAAACAATTTGAAGCGAATGAATGAACGATTGAATGAATGAATCATGAAGAATGAATGAATGAATGAATGAATGAATGAATGAATGACTGATTGAATAATAAAGAAATAAACTAACTAACAATTGAAAAACACACTCCCTTACTTTTTTATCTTCGACGTCATCACTGGTACAACAGCTATCTGCACTGGTACTGGATTGTCCAGGTTTTTGTGATGCCAAAGATCCTGCCTTTTCACGGCGGCCACTGAAGAAGGGATATTTGGGCACCTCATCTTCACTGTCATAAGTTCCATTAACCTGTGTTTAAAAAGTTTACTAGCTGAACAAAGGCGGTGTTACACTAGACGATTTTAACGACGATTTTCAGCGCAACGGCGTTGCGTTAAAAACTTTCTCGTGTAACATGACACTTGGAACAATTTTCCTTGCAATTTTCGCTTCGGCAACGCGTTTCCGAGTTTTTGAATTCGCAACTCGCAACGCAAAAGATTGCAAGTTGTTGCAACGTTACGTGGAAAATCGTCGTTAAAAATTGTCTCGTGTAAAACAGCCTCAAGGCGCTGCAGATAGCGCTAGAGACGTGCTTTTTGGGATTGCTTCAGTGAATTGTTAGACTGTGAAACAACATTCCACTATTGCATACCGATAGCATTTGAGGTGTGAATTTTGAATCTAAGAAAAACGTAAACTGGTTTCATAATTCACAAGTTTAACTTTCTCGAGACGCAATTTCTGTCAGAAATATCATTTGTGTTTTTAATTAAACTAGGATTTATTTGGCGGGTAATTCAAAACCATACTCACAAGCATTTTGGCCCAAATGCGAAGCTTAAAACTTGTTAAGTCTGGATGTTTTTCTTTTAGCTTCTCATATTGTTTCTCAAGCTTCTCAGACAAGTCTTCCTTATCAGTGCGGCCACCGCTTTCGACTATAAAGAACGTTTCATTGTAAAAGAATTCTTTAGAAAACTTTGTAAAATATTGTTATGCAAATAATAAACAATCAATGCAAATAAACCGACGGCAATTATAAAAGAATCAGGCACTGAACGAAGCATACACTGTTTATTTACCTTTACTCTTCTTCGTATTTGGCTTATCTTCGGTGGAGACTGGTCTTTTTTCTTTTTTGGATCCCGAAAACTCTGGTATTGACAACCAAAGTTTTATCCATCCCTTTTTTTTCAAGTGAGAGGGCTTCAGCTAGTTGAAGCTCGTTAGTTATCTCAAAGCGTTCGTTGTTTGGTTCCCCGTAGTAGCCCAACTCAAAGGTAGTATCTGTTACACCCGTGTCTTCAGAATAATTCATGAAAATGTACTCTTTAAACTCGAAGACATCTGAAAAATATGGCACGCCCGCTAACTTGATAGACTTGTGTTTTCTCTTGTTTTTTGGGTTTACTACTCGCAAGCAAATGTTTGGGAACGTGCGTTCACACTCCATTTTCTGTACTAAGCACATTATTGTCAACAATGCATTTCGGTCTTGGAATGCAATATGCACTATGCACTATGCAATAAAATCAAGGACAACCTTTTTTGAAATAGGTATATACAATCTACGGCATTACAGCACAGTTGGAAAGAAAAAAAATGTTCCTGGTGATAAATTTGAGGATTTTTCGTAAAAGAGAAGATCAACAAGCATACTTAAAACTGCTTAGCGTGCCTGTTTTGAAGGTAAACTCTAAATTTCATTCAAGTTTTTGGAGCTTACTGAGATCAACATATTTCAACGGCTTAAAAACAGAGTTCGCCGGCTTTCCAAATTAATCTTAAAATCCAAAACCTATCTCACAGAAAGTTTAGAAAGTCTGTCGCCACAAGTTCTCTCAGATGGAGTAAAGAAATTTTACTGATCAGCTAGGAATCGAAGAAAACGCCAAATGAGTAATTCAGCCTTCGGCTCATCGACATGCACACGACAAAAACTACTTCTTGTTCAAGTCTGAGTTTAGCAGTTTCAACCGTAAGTCGCCAGGTTAAACCAATATCCAAAACTCCAGCGATAATTTTCTAGTCCTTTAACTAACAGAGTTCTAGGACTCAGTGCTAAATCACTTTCAGCAATCCAAAAAAGTAGTTCTTGATTTAATATATGGACGATTTCAATTTTATTGTATTATTAAAATAAACTTTTCAAAAGAAAGCTACCGGAAAATTACCGTGATACAAGAACTTTAAATTAAAGATAACTAGACGCACACGTGCGTTCACTCGTGCCCCTGGAGCCCTTTTAAGAGAGGCTCCAATGACCGGCTCCTACTCTTCCCCGAGCCGTTTCACGCATTCTTCACCATTCCGGGAAATAGCTAACCGTAACATAATGACCTTTTTTGAATTGGCTAACTTAAACTAAAAAATATCTTGATTAGTCAGTTTGTCTGTCAACAGCTATTAGTGTTTGCCTTTGTCTTTCTATTATCATGCATGGGTATGATATCTCAACATGCAAAAATATACCAGTTTATTCAACTTCTTATTTCACTATATATCTCAATTGTTTGCTGTAAAGACTTCTACAACGGCATATTTGACACAATAACAAATCGTGTATTTTTTCGTTCATGTTTCGGATGTTTTATATATGAATAAAAGACGTTACATGACCAAACGCGAAATACAAGGTCAACGGAATCTAGTTTCATGCCATTCCGATATTAAATTAAAATTCACTACAAAAACCTCTCAAGATCTCTTGAATGCTTGAATGAGGAATATAATTGACTTGCTTCTATGTATGTTCGTTTAGCAACATGTAGGATGAGAAATTCGTAGTTTTCCAGCTCATAGGAAATAGTCGTTATCGCGAGGGCCTCGGCTTTCAAGTACTCCATTTAGAGTTCGATATTTGGTCAAAGTATTGGAGGTGAAGCTCAAAATAACAGCCCATTCTGAAGCTCTTATAAGTATATAGGTATATCTCGAGTTAAAAGCTCCAAATTACATTGTTCTACTGCAGGAAAAGCCTATCTCTGAAAGCTATTTTCTTTGTAGTCGGCCATCTTGCATTCCTAAAGTTCCTGGCTTGCGTTCGCTCAAAGGTGATGAATGAAGGGCATTGTTTTTACGTTCTTAACCAATCAGAAGTCTCTCAGGACGAACAGAGGAAAAAAAAACAAAAAAACAAAAAAACATTTGCAGTTTATAACTCGTTCCCGGCCTAAAGGCCTGGGCACGAGTAATAAAAAGTCTCAGAATCCATGTTTACAGTTCGCTCTGTAAAATTGAAATCGTCCATATAATCAAGAACTACTTTTTTGGAATGTAAAAGTGACTGTTCAGCACTGAGTCCTAGAACTCTGTTAGTAAAAGGCCTAGAAAATTATCGCTGGAATAGCTTGGTTTAAACTGACGACTTACAGTTGAAACGCTGCTAAACTAAAGAAGTAGTTGGTACAAGAAGTAGTTGTCGTCTGTCGATGAGCCGAAGGCTATTTAAGTACTCGTTTGGCGTTTTCTTCGATTCCTGATACAATTTCTTAAACCCCATCTGAGAGAACTTGTGGCGACATACTTTCTAAACTTTCTATGAGATAAGTTTTGGATAACCAGTCTAAAAAACAGTAAATATGAAGATGAATTTGGAAAGCCGGCGAACTCTGTTTTCAAGCCGATTAATTATGTTGATCTCAGTAAGCTTACTACAAAAACTTGAATGAAATTTAGTTTACCTTAAAAGCAGGCATGTCAAGCAGTCTTCATTTTGTTTTTCTAGGTGTCATCTTGTTAATATGCTTGCTAATCTTCTCTTTTTCGAAAAATGGTCAAACTTATTAACAGGAACATTTTTTCCTTCTCACTGTGGTTTAATAGCCGTGGTATGATTTCATTACATTGCGATAATGACGTCGACATGTTTGTCACGACATAACCACGCGTCACGTGGTACAAACGGACTAATCAGATAATATTACCATGACCTTAAATTTGTTCATCAGTGTCACCCAACAATTATGTGTACTTCGTTTCTGTCTGCACATTCTCGTGCTTCAAGTCAGTAAACTACCTTAGTATAAGTATAAGATTTTCAAACGTATTCGTACCTTAGTATAAGTATCAAACAGAATCTCCTCTCACAGCTGAGCTAAGTTGTTACCTAAAAACTCAAACGCCGGTGAGAGAAATAAAAACTTTACATGCAGAAAAAATCAAATTAGTTATTCGACAAGGTGGCCAGAGCGAGAAGCCATTTTGGCTGTTGTTTGTTCTGCTCAAATCACAGTGTTTTATATGTGGAAACAGCATAAATTGATGAAAACCTTCATGACATCTTGAATGGGTCACTGCAAGCAAGCTTTCCCTTAACATTAAGATTCCAATTTCATTACTTTTCATCCTCCTCAAAAAGATATCCATATGATTCACTTACATTATTTATCAACAGTGAGGCGATACAACAAGTCAAAAGTACTAAATACCTTGGTGCTCATATCAATTTACACCTAGTAAATTTAGAAGGCTCACATTCCTTATATTTCTAAGAAAATTAAACGATGCATTTGTATTCTCTCAAATTGAAATGCGTTACTAAAATATGTTTTTTATAAGCAACTATTAAGTCATGTACCTCCAGCTAAGCTCTTAAACCTTACGTTTTCCTGTGTGCATCTGTGTGTTTTTGAGGCTCTTATCCTTTTCTCCCCGTCTTTTTTATTAATTAAATTTCAATACAGCATAACCGACTGACCATAGATGCTTTACCCAAATTTTTTTAGCTATCTTAAGTAGTAAACTTACCAGAGTGCAAATAAAGTTACTTTCAAGTGAAAAATACAAATAATAAGTAGCTCATAAAAACTTTCCAAAAGTAACAAGCCATCATTTTACTCGGCTGGAACGTCTTATGCTGACTACTTTACTCTGAAACTCATCCCCTAGATTACTGACTTCTTTAATTTGAGCGAACAAAGGCTAGCTAAAATCTTTGGGTTTTTTTGTTTTTTCCCCCTAGATATATAGAGGAGATTTCCATCATGCTTACTTCAACACTCCCTATTCTGCTGTTACCATGGATGCGTGCACTAGCTTTGGCATGCGACGCACCGTTTACTCAAAGTCATTTCAAAATCAAAGGTCACGTCATTAAAACGTTACCAGCAACGTCCACGAGAGAGAAGTGCGAGGAACAATGCTCACTGCTGCAAGAGTGCCACAGCATTAACTTCTATCAAAGTAACAAGATTTGTGAACTAAACAGTGCAAATCACTTGTCCAACCCTGAAAGTCTGGTTCCATCAGCTGCAGGGCCGTAACCAGGAAATTTACCGGGAGGGTGCACATCAAATAAAAACGGACCTATGGTCGGTTTTTAGTAGCTGTTTTTATAAGCAACTGTCATGTTTTTGCAAGCACTGATCTTATTATTGTCTATCTTAACTTATTCATATCAAGTGATCATAATTGCGGCATACTATATTTATTGTGTAAAACAAGCAAACAAGTAGAAACACAAGTTAGAGCACGGTAGTGAAATTTTACTCATTCAAAAAGAGGAATTGAAATGAAATTGTCGCTGGTACTGCTCTATACTATTCATCAGATGCAAGATATGGAGCAGCAGATGAAAACCACGCGTTTCGTAACTTTTAGCACCAAAAGTCTTGCCTTACGCGTGACCAAACGACTGACAAGAAATGCCACAGGGGATGGTGGGTGGGTCAAACAGGATAATAGGCATAAAAAAGGCGTAGTTTAATTAATGGTCAATGGAGCTGGACAACTTGTGACTTACTTGGAAGGTCTGTAGGTCTAGTGAGGGTAAAACGGATGGTCATGCGTAGGGCAAGACTTTTGGCGCCAAAAGTTACGAAACGCGTGGGTTTTCATCTGCTGCTCCATATCTTAGTTTGTTCCTGATAAATAGTATAGAGCAGTACCAGCGACTATTGACACTTTTACAAGTGGTTCCATCACGAGAAATGTCCACATTTTTTCTACATGAGCTCATAGTAGACTTCCCTATACATACATCTGTTACACGATTTTATTCAGTCCAACTCTGTGTGGTACAAAGAAATTGCATGCAATCCATTTTAACAAATTTCCCAGTCCGGGATCCCTGTATGTTCAATTGAAAATGTTCCTTATATGCACTAGCCTGCGTAGCGGCCCTAAAAGGGAGGGGGAGGGGCTTAGGAAGAGAGGGGAAAAGGGGAGGGGGAGGGGGACTGGGAAGAAGAAGGGAGGGGGACTGGGGAGGAGGAGGAGAGGAAGGGCCTGCAGACAACCCCCAGGTTTTTTTGAAATTTCCGTTCGTATACAAACGAAAAATCCTGATTGGTCGAGATATAAGATACGTCAAACTTGATATAAACCAGTCGTGAAAAAAATTGAACTAGTTCTAAGTTCTTTTAAAGAAAAAGGTATTAATCTTGTTCTAAAGAAATTAATAAGATATTATTAATAAGAAAGGTTTGATGGCAATTCGAAAGAAGATGGATCTAAATCATCGATGTTTAGGTTTGCATCTAAACTTGAATATTCCTCGTTTGGATTCGTAAACAGGGACTTGCGACTCGCGGTTCGATAATGTGGTGAGTCACTCTTAAAGCCTTTCTTTGTGCAGAGCTAGGACTTTTTCCGATCGGTGTTAGAAGAAGATTGGTGAGCTTTCCGCCTCGTGGTTTTCCTCTCGGGAGTTTTTGCCGTTGCCTTCTTTGCTTTTCGAGATAAAATATCGTGGAACTGGAAGAAGTTATTGGTCTTTCGTAAGCAGGTACTACATACTAGCTGGGACAATTCAGGATGATTTTCTAATACAAATCCAACGGCGAGGAGACGATCTGCGAGAACACAATTAAAACCTTCTCTGTGGCATATTTTGAAGAGATTCGCAAAACTCTTGAACGCGCAGGATTCCAACTTAACCCTTAGGTTTATGTTGCACAAACGACATACATCATTGTTGGTATTTTCTTGCTTTCTGCCTCTATAATTTTTACTTAAATTTTCCTTTAGTGTTTGACATGTTTTCACATGTGAAATGTTTTGGTTTTATGACAGTTCGCGGTTGTTAGTATTTACGTTGTACGTTGACCTTGAAATGACCTCGCAATTTGATTGGATGGTTTTGACAAGTGTTACTTGAGGTTCGCAAGAAACCTGCATAATTAATTAGGGGGCGTTCCGAATAAACCTGGGTGATGTTTGCAGGCCCTTCCTTTCTTCCTCTCCCCCTCCCTTTTCCCCTCTCTTCCTAAGCCCCTCCCCCTCCCTTCCCCCTCCCTTCCCCCTCCCTTCCCCCTCCCTTCCCCCTCCCTTCCCCCTCCCTTTTAGGGCCGCTACGCAGGCTATATATGCACATGATTTGGTTGTAAATTGCATTGCCTTATATCAAACATAGGGCAAGACTTTTGGCGCTCCACAGGTAATCCAACACGCTGAATAAAAAAGGTCATCCTGACCATTTAATTAAATTCGGCAAAAGTAATAGTTTTGTTCTCTTGCTTAAACAAAAAATATTTTTCATGCAATAAGCAAATGGTGATGTACGTATGAGCGGACCTTTTGCTTTTATGGGGAGGTGCACGTGCGCCCTGTGCTCCCCCCCTGGTTACGGCCCTGAGCTGAGTATCAGTATGTGGACTTCAGTAAACGCTCTCCGAGTAAATGCAGCCATAAACTATGCAGTGAACCGCTGGCATGTGTGACTGATGGAAATGACTACAAGTGTATACCTTGTGAAGGTAATCTCAGAGTCTTGTTCCCTGTGTATGTTAACCGGTCACGAAGCAATTCGATTTATTTATGTGACTGTTATTGTCAGATATTGGAAGGAAGGAAGTTTTGTCTTTTCCAAGAAAATCTGTTCAAGATTATGTTCTTCACGAAACTGCTGTTTCTTTAACTGCCTTTTCACTGGCCGTGTGGGTACAGCTTGACACAAGTACAGATGAACTCAACCCAGTGAGTTATGCAACTACAACTCACGAAAATGAGATCGTGCTCTATCTCACCCCCACCTTTACAGAATTCGCTTTGGGTTCTTATGAAAAGTAAGTCTAGTTAGTTGTATCTCGTGCCAATTCATTTTTGCCTGTTTTAAAGGGTTACTTCGATGAAAGTTGTTGATGCAGTACTTACTGTGAACTCTTGCCAAAAGGACACCTTCAAAGACGGACACCTCTCTAAAATAACCTCCGTCACATCCAAACAAACTCTTGATTAGGTTCGTCTGAGAATCAGTGACAGAAGGCTTGTTTTAGACTCCCAACAATGTACCGAACTAGATATATGTACTAAATTGTGAATGGCTTACGCTTACTTGGATTCTAAGGACGATTTTGATTGGTCCGAATACTCGTGTTAACCATTGGCTTATCATAAAAGGCCTTTGTAACGTCTTCAGTGGCATTATTCAAAGAAAATCCTGTGAAACTTAGAAAATCCTTATGAAATAAAACTGTGGATCTGCTTTTTACGGACAAATATTAGACATTCCGAGGAAAATAAACGCTGAATAACATTGTTTTGCATTGCGTAATTTGATCATTTTATGTTATCAGTTTTCAACAGACATGTTTTTTGAATCTCACACAGGCGAAATAGAGTCAATCCAATTTCACCATTTTATTCAGCGTTTCCTCAGATTGTCTAATATTTAATTGTCCGTAAAAAGCAGATCTACAAGTCTTATTTCACAGAATTTTCTAAGGTTATGAGTCTACGTGCTTTGAATAATCCCAATGACCAACTAAGCGTGAGCCAATCACAATTTCGTACGTACAAGAACTAAGCTTAATTCACAGACGAACCTAACCAAGGGTTTGTTCGGATGCCACGTACGCTATTCTAAAATATATGGACATCCTTGGCTGGTCCGGCTCTCTACAAATTGCATATATTTACTGCATTTAAACCCCCTCTAAGAGGGGCACCTGTCTAAGACGGTCACTGCCTGTTGATGGTTCTGATGGTGTCCGTCTTGGTGGGAATTCACTGTAGTTGGGAACGAATTGAAACTAGCTACTTTGAAATGAGAAGAATCTTGGTTGAAGCTTTTCTAATCTTATCTGAGGGAAGGTCAAGGGAGATCGATTGCTTCAGAGACACAATCAGTGGTTCCTTGATCCAATTTATTTACTCATTCAAACAAAATGTCGAAAAGACACAAGTTCAATGTAGCTGTTCAAGTTTTGAGAGTCATTTGGAATACCAGTAATATTTTAAACGCACATAAATTTGACCGAAAATTTCCCTATCATGAATGAAGTAAAATCCTTCGTGGCACTGTCTTGTAAACATAAAGATTTCAAAAAGAAAAATAAGAATAATTTTCGGCTTCCCTTTTAGATACACTTCGAACGTATGTTTTTTCTTTGAATTTGTCTATTTGTGTATCAACGTACTTTTGAAATCAGCAAAATCATCAAGGAATGAGTAAAAAGCTCTGAGATTTTCACATACATATAATTATATGTGTGAAATAAACAACTTACTTCATGGAACATGCGCATGTAGTTCGTTATCATGATAAAAATCGGTTAAAATCAGAAACTTATTTGATTTGTAAATGTAAAGGTTACTCCATGGAAAATGCGCGTACGGTTTTTATGCACGAGTTGAGAAGAATCAGAATACAAGTGAGTTTTCTGATACTCATCACGAGTGCATATAATTTGTAGGGTTATAATTCTAATGTTTCAAGAGGGTTCACGAAATGATCATGATTACAAAGTCACCTAATTTCCCTCTGTGTATAATGACTGGAATATTTGTTTGTAGTCAAAAATCGCCTACAATCTACGATGATAAATGGCATCACCTCTGTCTAACTTGCATGAGAAAACTCTGCAGGTAGCTACAAAATGTACATAGATGGAGTTGTTAAAGATCAAGGCAGCTCAGTCAAAACTGGCCACATCATCCCCAAGGGTGCGATGGTAATTGGGCAGGATCAAGATAGTTACAAAGGAGGTTTCTCTGCAAGCCAAGCATTTCAAGGAAACATATCAAGTGTTAATATGTGGGATAAAGTCCTTACTGCGCAAGAGGTTACGGCTCTTTCCAGAAAATGTCCAACAGGGGAGGGGAACCTCATCAGCTGGTCAACTCTCAAAGATAAAAAGTTGGATTCTGTGACGTCTATCTGTTCTTCCTTTTGTGTTTAGTCTTTAGTGTACTCTTTTACGATGTTTTGAAGTTAGGTTTGGCGTGACGAAAGTTTGGTCGCGACGTTTTCTTGTTGAAATAATGTTAGGGCAACATTGGTAGAAGTGCACGATTCACGATCACAAATTATATTTTGACCACAAATCGCAGAGAACGGTAGTGAAGATTTAGATTTATTTGATTTGAGTTAATTCTCGCTGAAACTTTATCGTTGCTCCTGGAAACATGAATGTATCAACGACGAAGGCATTGGCATGGGAAACTTCCGTCACCCCAAACTCAACTCGTAGTAACAAAAATATCGAGATCAAGAAAGCTAGTGTTTTCTTCGGACAGTCTATCTTTCTTTTTGGTTTCGGAAGAGAGTAAACGACACCACAAACAAACAGAAAAACAAAGAACGAACAAAGAAACCAACAAACCAACAAACAAACAAACCAATAAACAAACAAACAAACAGACAGACAAACAAACAAATACATATAAAAGGTCAACAGAACACGCCATACACTGCAATATTTGTTTAATGAGCTTGTGTCAATCAATCACGGAGTACATTCGAGAATAGCACTCATCAATACTTTGTATATCAGCATTGCACGTTATGAGGCCAGTCACAGTACTTCTTAGTTTTATTGTACTTGAGACCAGGAGGGCAATTTTTAATGTGGACCACACTAGCTACACAAACAATATACCTGCTGCAATCAGTTGAATGGGGATAATATCCATCTGGAGACTTGGAACAATCTACTTGCCCTGGCAAATGCAACGTATATGTAAACAATACACGGTATATTTAGAGAACAACAGCTATTAATATTTCATGTTTACTAACAAACACAATTTTGATTAAACATACAGCCAATCGATCTGTGGATGGCATACAAATTATAAAAGCTGGTTTAGTTCGTTTTATCAAGTTTCGAGGCGTACGTCAACTCGTGTCATCTTTGATTGCGTGCCACGTGAAGTCACACCACACCACACGTGCTGGACACATCGACCAATCAAAGAACACGCGCGCGCGCAATTTACATTTACCATATACAGGCAAAGATGACCAAGTTAGGAGGTGTTTCCTTTAGAGAGTTCATAAATATATATATTGCGTTCACATACCTGTTTGTGCACTTGTCGTTGGTAGAGGAGGGGGTTGAGTGGTTACGACAGGGGCCATAGTTGTAACAGCTGGTGGCTGAGTTGGCGGTGGGTTGGTGACAGGTGCTTGAGTGGCAGGAATTATTGATCCACCACTGACCAGCTGGAATGCATACTCACTGTAATGTTTGTTGTTAATAATGTTGTTTTGGTCCCAGGAACATTCCCAAAACATCATACCTCCAACTCCCGGCTTATCGCGGATTTTCTGTTTTTGTTAAAACACAACATCATACATTTATTATAGATACGTATGAACTATGAGAAAATACGGTAAGAGAGGTCATCCATTGCTCCATCATAAACACTCTTTGATGCTATTTTCGAAATCATAATTTGATGAGCTTTTTAAGCACACTACTAAGCTCGCGGACCATCATTCGGGTTCTTTAAGAAGTCGTTTTGCTATATTCAAAGAGAATTGCTGCCTTTGCAATTTCATCGTATCGACAAATAGTTAGAGCTTTACTTCTTCTGGATTAAGGACATTAAAAACCGCATGCTGTCGCCGTCTTTTCCCAATTTGGGTGGATCTTTAGTAAGGTAATGTTTGTCTTTGCTTCATTTGCATAAATCAAATCTCAAGCTCTACACAAACAGAGCTCAGAAATGGCATGGGAGGAAGGCATCTTTCTTAGTAAAATCTGAAAAATTGTTAAAAAGCGTTATTTCTAGTAATTATTTATTCATTTATATTTACATATACCTGTTTCAAAAACGATGACGGTCTGACATCTGAATCTGAATCTGCCGGATCTGAATCTGGATCTGACTCTGAGACCGAATAGAATTGTGAGAATGAGTCTTTTATCTTTAAATATGCGTAATATTATCCATTCATACTCTTATCACTTCATATTGTAATTCATTCCAAGTTCGTACCAACAATTTCCTTCCAGATTCAGATTCAGATTCAGATTCAGATTCAGATTCAGATTCAGATTCAGATTCAGATTCAGATTCAGATTCAGATTCAGATTCAGATTCAGATTCAGATTCAGATTCAGATTCAGATTCAGATTCAGATTCAGATTCAGATTCAGATTCAGATTCAGATTCAGATTCAGATTCAGATTCAGATTCAGATTCAGATTCAGATTCAGATTCAGATTCAGATTCAGATTTCAGACCGTCTACGTTTTTCGTTACTGGTATATACATCATTTAGTCACGGTAAAAGTGCCTCGAAATTTTAGTTTAAAATACGTGTGTTATCCAGTTTGCTTAACTTTTGTTATTCTTTTGGTCTTTGTAGTTATGATAATTATAATCAGCTTGATACTTATTATATCTGTAATGGGCTCCTGTATCTGTCTATCGTTCGTAATTAATAAATCGCACGCAGTTTCCCATTGTCTGTACTCTAATTTTCAATGGATAATTCTAGAAAATGTTCACATCTTTGGTAAAACAACGAACGCAGTGTTTTTTTATCTGTAGCAACAATTTGCGCAACTGAAGATCGACAATAATATTCTCATTGAACAGTGAAACAGAACGCGTGCATATGTCTAACACTGGAAATTTTTGCTCATCTCCTATGATAGGAAATATCTAGGAAATTGCATTTTCCTATGATAGAAACTGGATAAAATGTAGTAAATTGCATTTTCCTATATATTCCCTATATATTTCCTATCATAGGAAATTGTATATTTTCCTAGATGTTTCCTATCATAGGAAATGAAAAGGTAGGAAATATCTTTCGTAGACTAGAAACCACAGATTTAAGTTTAACTGGTGTCGTTTACTATACATGTTTCCGGAACTAAATTTGCCATCTTCAGTAGTGAGGAGATATTTCCTATCATAGGAATTGAGCAAACATTTTCAGTATAATTCGCGTCAGCACCGCGGCCTAACTTCCTATTGAGAATGATTTTCAACCAATCATATTACAAGATGTTGCTCAACGGTGGTGAATAGTTCGATTTATGACCATTTATGCTAATGTCAGATTTACTTGTATATGAACCTTGAATGGCCTTTTGGCAGGTCTTGCGTGACATTTTAAATTTTAATCCAACAAAAACAAAAATATAATATTTGAAAAGAACACACCAAAATTAGTAGAAGTAGAGATTTTGAACCAGTTTCGATAAATGGCGCCAAAGTTATCGGTGGCCGCTGAAGTTGGTTCTTTTTCTATAGAAACGTCAGCTTGCCCACCAACGAACGTTTCTATACCCCGACGTAGCTAATCGAACCGTTCGGTAATCGAACTTTATCGAACCCAATCGAACTTAATCGAACGATTGGGTTCGATTAGTTCGATAATTGAACATAATCGAACCAAAAAAATTCTGTGCGAGTTCGATTGCGTTTGATTTTCGAACTTCATCGAACCCAATCGAACTCAATCGAACACCATTGAAAAAACTTCACACAAATTACCAAATTTCCACTGAAGTACAAATGACGAGGACGAAAGCCAAACAATTGACGAGAACTTTAATTAACCAAAAATGGCAGCCGGCGGGATATAGCGCGACCGAGCTTTTTGTTTTAAGACGGATTCACCGGGGATTCACATTGCCATTGCCCTCACATAACCGGGATTGTAATAAAATTGAAAAAAAGCAATTTTCTTGGTTTACTTATTCGACATTTTTGGGAATCCCGTGCTAATGATACTTGTATTACCCCATTTGCAGTCGAATGCTATCTATCCTCTGTTCGTTTCTAACAAAATCGAACCTATTCGAACTCAATCAAACTAATCGAACCACTCGTCGAATTCAGTCGAACCGTTCGATTAGTTCGATTGCTCAAAAAAATTTGTGAGAGTTCGATTTTGTTCGATTGCCGAACTCAATCGAACCCAATCGCGTGATTGAGTTCGATTAAATTCGATAAAGTTCGATTAATCGAACGTTCGATTTGGTTCGATTAGCTACGTCGGGCTATACAAATATAGCAAACTTCGGCCGCCCATAACTTTGGCGCTATTCATCAAAACTACTTCAAAATCTCAACTTTTACTAACTTTGGTGTGTTCTTTTCAAATATTACATTTTTGTTTTTGTTGGATTAAAGTTTAAAATGTCACGCAAGACCTGCCAAAAGGCCATTGGGGAAGGGACTTAAAAATACCACACGTACCACTTATTACTAACAATAGGGCGATAGCGGTGTATTTTTGGTCTGGACGCTTGTTACACCACAGGCATCACAGTGCTTGGCTTGGTATCACTAAACACCAATGAAAAACTAAATTATTCAAATTCGTCAATTTAGAGAAATATATCACCTTATATGCAATTGCAAGCTGATCTGGCGGGAAATAGTACTCTGGTTTTCCAGCTCCTCCAATTCCAGCAGGTAGCCCGAGTAATATGAGAGGTCCATTGTTAATGCTGTTTGTCCATTTCAACCACGTGTCCATGACTGATACAAAGTACTGACTTCCAGGATAGCAATAGTTGTTATAAAATTGAATAAAAAGATAGTCGAATTCGTGTCCAACCTCTTAAAACAAAAATCATTCAAGAAATAAGTTATAAAGGTAAATGATCTGATATACAATGCATTAGAGCAATTATCGTCGAATAATAAGCGCGAGAAAAGGACAGCTCGTGCCATGACTGTGTTACGACCGTGAGGTCTGTACGAAGTATTGAAAGACTGTGGCGTGACCGTGCTGTGGCCGAGCCGTGACCGTGTCGTGCCATGGCCGTACCGTTTTCGGATATGATCTGCTTGGCATTGTTTTTATTGGATGCAATTTCGCAAATGCAGGGCGTAACAGCCCTAGTTTCACCCTGTGAAGTGGAGTGGCGAGCACTGATACAAAAGAAGCTTTTCTCGTTACTGGGTACACATGAAATGCGATATGATTGTGTCCGGCCCTGCCATAACGAATGTTTTTCGCGTAGATTAAAATTAACAACAACAACAACAACAACAACAATAAAACAAACACAAGAATCATTGAGTTTTGGGTTCACAATTTTTACCGTGCTGCACTACCTATTTACAAGTTCAAATTTAAAATTAAATTGACACTTGGTCGACATTGGTGTTCAATTTGTAGATGACTTACCCTCCAAAGCAGTTCCACGATTGACAGGTCCCATCCATTTATCAGGAAATGGACACTGCGGAGCAGCGGTTAGCAAATATTGCTTGCTTGTGTCTGTTCTCATCAAACGTCGCAACTCTTTTACAAAATCAGGGTAATACTTATAACTTCCAATTTCAATATCCAGGTCAACACCGTCGAGAACAGCGCTGTATATAGAAAGTGCGAGGAAGTCATTGTTAGCTCTTATAGAATGGCATGAATGTAAAAAGCCTGGCCATTTGCCCTGGGTTAGAAACATCTCACAAAATATACTTGCAGTGTGTATGTTTTTTGTTGGTTGGTTGAATTGTTTGTTTGCTTGTTTGTTCTCATTCAGGAGTTGCTAAAATGGTTTGTTGATTGGCTGGCTATCAGGTTGGTTTGGTAGCTGTTAATTGTTAGAATACTTGGTTGATCATTTGGTAGTTTGGTTGACTTGATGTTGCTGGTTTGGTTGATTAGTTGGAGGATGGGTGGATTGGTGGGTGGGTTGGTGATTGGGTTGGTGGGTTGGTTGCTGATCTTTTTGTTTTGTATATAAACATCATCTTCGACGTTGCACTGAATTTAAGCTGTCAAATAAAAGCCTTATACTAGTGCTAAAATTCTATAAATAATTGATTTTTTCAAAAGCAAAAAGCAAAAGTTTGTTAAGATATTTATATCGAATTTGTTTGCATTCATGCTTAAGTACTTACTGCAAAAATGGTCTTTTGTTTGGCATATTCTGGCCACCAAGAAACATATTCCAGATATTTCTTGCAAGAAATTTCGCACGAGCTGCACTTCCCAGAGTTCCATCGCATGTGTCACCGCCAAGAGAAATCAACACTTTTTTCCCGCGCTTTTGACAATCGCGTATTGCTCCTCCAATTGTGGCGCACTCGTAGATACCAGGATACTTAGGGTCGGGTGCATAACTGCAGTGATGCGCAAAGTTCATGCCAGGAAGACCATCTAATATAAAAGCAAAAAATATATCTCAGGCTAGGCCCACAATAATATCCGTACAATTTTGAGAAAAATACCCGTATTTATATAGCCGGGTAGGCAATCACGTAAATTTGAGTGCAATTTGCAATAAATGAGCAGAGTAAATCATATCTCAAGGTGGCATTCATTCAATTTTAATAGTATTTAATGTTTTGTTATTTGACCGTAAAAATTCTTGTATATACGAAATATTGAGCTTATCAACCTATAGGTGTCTTATTATAAGAGACCAAGTAAAGCGTTGTTTGCGCCCTGTTAGCGGGGAAAGGTATCATATCATATGGCGCCCCGGTTTCTTCCCTTCCCCCTTGATTATTAACGGATCAAGTCTCAGAAGTAACTGATTTGCACGAATCTGTCATCCATAATTTGTTTCAAGTATTCCTTCGTTTTGAGTGGCATTGATTTTGATTAATTAGTTTTTTAGCTTTTCACCAATATGTTTGACTTTCAAAAAGTAGGCCATATTTAGGCAGTAAATAAAAAAAATTCTTCAAACGTTTTAGATGGTTATATAACGAATCCTCGAGTCAAACCACCGGCCGGAATCCCGCGGTTTTTCTAATTAAGTCAGTCAAACTAAGGATCCAAATTTTGGGTTGTTGAACGACGAGAGATCTCAAATATTTCGACTTTATTCCAAAGGCATGATCATGTATGTAATGAGATAATTACAAGTTGTGGGTAAAAATATATCAAGAGATGGCTATTTTAGTGAGACCTTTTGGAATGATTGTCAAAGCATTACAAAAGAAAACATACTGTAAAAATAGAATGCTATATCTATTAAGCATACAAAAATGTGCTATGTTCCATCTGCAAAGAATTATGACGTTGTTAAAAATGTGATGAAAATTAAGCAGGCCCATTACGCCGCTAAAATTCTACACATAAATAGAGGACAGAACATAAAAAAAATCCTGTGAATTGATAAAATGTTATTTTAGTTAAGTGAAAACAGGGGCACCTTATGTGTGTATATTGTTAGTTTTTATTATTCATTGTACACTTACCTGAATGCCTTGGATCAAAAAGTCTGTGTACAAACGCTATTACGTAGATATCAAAGTTGAAGTTCTCACAGAAGTGCCTCAAGTCTTTTTCATATTTCCATCGACCAAATTTTGGTCCTGCAGAGTTTTGTCCCCAGTAACCAACCAAGAGTTGACGTT
The DNA here is from genome assembly GCA_029948255.1 of Telmatactis stephensoni. Taxonomy (NCBI): domain Eukaryota; kingdom Metazoa; phylum Cnidaria; class Anthozoa; order Actiniaria; family Isophelliidae; genus Telmatactis; species Telmatactis stephensoni. The sequence continues at coordinate 233,301 of JALIZF010001605.1, read as the reverse complement.
TTGGTAGCGCACGATCACCATATATTCTAGAGCGAGAAATTATTTTAGTTCATAGAAAAATTACCAGAGGAATACCACTCTAGCGAGTGCATGTGGTTACTGGCATAGAGCGATTTTATGTAACCCGTGAAAGAAAGATGACTATTTAGTTTGTACTAGTTGATAAAGAGCAAAAGCAAACAATAGTTTTAGAGTCTACCGCCTGACTAGACAATGTGCTTTCTAGTTTTTTAAGGGTTAAATAAAATCTCTAGATCTCTACTGAGTAAAGACAGTATAATATCAAGGGCGGATCCAGGATTTTTCAAAGGTGGGGGTCACGTGACGTTTACAAACAGGGAATCCAAACAAAGAGGTCTTAAGCCATTGAAACTTGCTGAAAATATGACGTTAATTGCTTAGACTAGTGATTTTTTAACACTTTTTATTAGAAACAAAAATATTATATTTACAACTGAATGGGTAGAGGGTTGGCATTGCTTAGTGATATTTCAATGAATGTTAAAAGTGAGTCTTTTCACAGAAAAAAAATTACTGCTGTCGCAAATTCATTGATAAACACAGGGGGGTCCTGACCCCCGCGACCCTCCCCCTGGATCCGCCCTTGAATATTGTATATACTTGATAAAACTTTACTTGCCCTAAATGATAAACATTTAACAAATAGAACAGCTTTAATTTTTCCGTGCTCCGTTCAGTAATACAGCACGCATGCGCAGGAAGTGATGAAAGCACGAAAGAAGTGTAAGGAGAGCACGAGCTGTAGGCGAGTCCTTTCCACACTTATTCTTGAGTGCTATTGGCACTTCCAAAGTGCTGTATTTATGAACGGACCACGCAGGAAGTGACGAGAGCACGAAAGAAGTGTACGGCTAGTGCTCTCTACACTTCTTGAGTGCTCTCGGCACTTGCTAAGAGCGCCGGCTGTATTACTGAACAGAGCAATTTATCCCAAGATAGGAACAATTATGACCATCATTATTTTATCCAGAGAAGAAATAATTATGACGAAAAGAGCTTTCAGCAAAGGGTTATGATCATTAGGGAAAGATCATAGGGTCTCCCAAACCCCTTGTTGACTTGCGCCACCACACCTTAGTTTATAATGCCTGTTTGGTACATTAAAATCTAGTTTGCGTTTTTTAACTTTTTCAAAATAGCTAAACTTAGGTCTGCACAAGTTTTCATCAACGATGAAGGAGATAGCTTATTGTCGCATACGTAGCCAAAAGTTTGTCCCAGTCCATGGTTTAAACTCCGTCCCCTTCACATGGTTGGCGGATCAAAAAACCCAAAATCCAACAGAAAGTTTAACGTACGTTGTCGGTCGCGATACAAGCGTTTTCACAGTAAATACTACAATTAATATATACATCTATTTTTGAGTGTTGCAAGCGATTTTACATCGCCTTTCTATCTCTATGTATAGGCATAAGCGAACTATTGTGAGATGCAGGAAAATCAAATAAACCAAAAAACCAATACAGGTTAAACAGCACAACCTTCAGCCAGCTCAGTATTCAGACACACGGAAACTGATTGAGCACATCTATCGTCGAAACCCGATAGCAATTAATGATGAGAACGGCTTACCCTGCAAACACTTGTAAAAGAGTGAACGACGCCAAAATTACTATGGCAAAAATACCTTTCAAAGCCATTTTCCAGCGTCTCGTTATCACCACGAAAGAATTCGAAGACGAAAAAGCTTCTGTGAAATCGTATGTTAACACCTTTAGTCTTGGTAAACAGAACACTCTTCAGCTGTAACAATATATGTTCTCTTGAGTGATGTATTTATCAACCATGACGGCGTATCTCATGGAGTGACATTTTTCTAGATTTTGGACGCATGTATACAACCAGTCTAAAATAAATTCGGACCTAAAACGGCTCTTTCGTGGTGTCGCAGGACACCTGAGGCATGAAGACAATAAAACAATATTGTAAAAAACTATTATATAACGCGCGCTCTGATTGGCCACAAAGTCATGATTTCTTCAGTGATGTTGAGGGAACACTCGAGAGCTATGAAAACATTCGCCTACGGCTCGTGCTTCCACTAGCTCTCTCATGTTCTCTCAACATCACGCGTGTTTTGATCAGGCAATCAAACACGGAAAAAACAGTTTTTTTTATTTCTTGAGTCAAGAACGAACGTTGAACAAAACAATATCCAATATTCAGAACTCTAATTCTGAATACAATGCTGTCTGCAACACCAAGAAAGACCCACTAAAACAGGTTAGGGTTGGTTTTCGCGAACGACGGAAGCTGAGAAGCGGAAGCAACATGTACGCAGACTCAGTGTTGCATTTCTCACCTTGAATTGCTGTGAAAAAAGGACAATGAACAGTGTATACTGAGTCTGCGTATGATCCATCCGCTTCTGCTTCTGTCACTCGTGAAAACCAGGCTAACAGATCAACTTTCGGCAGTCAAATTATTAAATGCAACTCAGAAAACACGATTGGACTGACGTGTTTTCAGACAAATTACAAATGATCATCTGATGGATAAACCGTCCAGACGGATAATTGTTCTTCGATCTAAGTCGTCCAACTGCTAGATGAATCTTAAGAAGCAGAGAAAAAACTAAAATCGATCAAAATGGAAAAGTAAATGGAATCGGCAAAAACCACGGAAATGAAAGACGGCGAACAACACAAAACATTGTACTATAACTTGCTGAGTCAGCACGAACACATTAAAAGCCCCCTCTATTATATAACCATCTTATCTAATAAGCCCCTTAACTCGTAGTCGATTCAAAAGAAATTCTGTTAATTGCGTTGATGTAGACGAAAGAAGGACTAATGTGTGCGGTTGAGTGAATTGATTGAGCAAATAAAAGATGAAAAAGGAAGGAAGGAAGGAAGGAATTAACGATCAAATTGCACGTCACTGAGTATGTAGGATTAGCTAAATCTGGTTTTCTTTTTAAAATGCTCTATTTAATCAGATGTAATGTCCATGTAAAGGACAATGTAAACCCAATGAAAAGCGCTTTCACAATTGTTTCTTTAAGGTTTTTCTCATTGAATCCTTTCTGTTTACTCAGCCATTTAAACATAAAACGTCTGGTGAAGGACGACACGCGTACAACAAAGAGGAGGAATATATGCGTCCGCCCTACTGTTTTCTCATAATTTAAGAAACCGTAATAGATATGCTCGATTATATGGAATTATAGAAAATTAGATTTCAGAAAAAAAGTCTTTTTTACATAGCATGCATGAATTGCGACTTAATAAGGTGATCGAAAGATAGAGTAGATTTCGTATGACTGTGAAAACGGCACCGCACGGTCACGGCACGGTTACGGCAGAAATTTCGAATGTTTTTATAGAGATCACGGCACTGACACGGTTACGGCACGGCGCGGTCCGTTTCACACTCATACGAAATCTGCTCTATGGAGCAGCAGTATGTATAAAATGAGACAGAGATTAAGATAAAACATTTAGAACGAGCAATCAACCTTAGCCTTTGTTTTGTACCTTTTTATTTGCCCATGATCAAACTATATACAAATCCAAAATTTCTTTGTTGTTTTTTTTTCGTGAATTTTTTAAAATGTTTTAGTGATGGCAAAAAGACGGAATAGTAAGGAGCCGCGAGCGGGCACGAGTTGTGGCAGATTTTTGACTCGAGTGGTTTTCTCTCTTTGTTTAGTTACCTTTGTTTTCCTTTGTGTATCAAGCCCACTTTCGGGGCTTTGGTTATCCGCCATTGCGAAATACCTTTTTGGAAGGGGTTTCTTCATCTAATCATGCTGCAGATTATTAAGGGGCTCAATATCTTTTTTTACACTGGAGCTACGTATATTAAAGGACTAAGATTATACGAAATATGGTATAGCGATTTAAGTGAATGGAAAACTGTGTTTGAAAGTATAGTATGAAAGGTGTACCATTTTCCTTGAAAAGTGTACTCGACTGAGGGACACCTCTTATGGCGGAGTGCTTGCTGTAGGCGCTGTTTCTCTTCTTTCACGGGGAATGAAAAAATGATAAAAGAAAACAAATAAACAAGACATGCATACAAAAACACGGAAACAAAACAAAACAAAACAAGACAAAACAAGACAAAACAAAGCACAGCAAAGCACAGCAAAGCACAGCAAAGCACAGCAAAGCACAGCAAAGCACAGCAAAGCACAGCAAAGCACAGCAAAGCACAGCAAAGCACAGCAAAGCACAGCAAAGCACAGCAAAGCACAGCAAAGCACAGCAAAGCACAGCAAAGCACAGCAAAGCACAGCAAAGCACAGCAAAGCACAGCAAAGCACAGCAAAGCACAGCAAAGCACAGCAAAGCACAGCAAAGCACAGCAAAGACAGCAAAGCAAATCAGAAACCACTGTTTCCTTGGTTGGGACTCCTGTGGATGAAAAAATCATACTTTTGTACAGCGGTTTCACACAAGAATCAAAATGGCGGATAGAGTTTACCAAGTTGTGCGAACACAGGTAGCCCAAGCTCACTATTAGTGGCTATTTATAAGAGAATGTATGGCACTCAATATCACTCAAAATTTCTGTCTTAATTTTAATAAAATTCCACGATACTTCTAGAGTGTGCTGTTCATGTTTTCTTCTAACCTCTGAATGAGTTTCAGCGAAATTCGTCGATTTTAACTGCTCGCCCTAAGTGGCTTAGGGCGAGCAGTTAAAATCGACGAATTTCGCTGAAACTCATTCAGAGGTTAGAAGAAAACATGAACAGCACACTCTAGAAGTATCGTGGAATTTTATTAAAATTAAGACAGAAATTTTGAGTGATATTGAGTGCCATACATTCTCTTATAAATAGCCACTAATAGTGAGCTTGGGCTACCTGTGGTGCGAATTGCAGACATTTGCTCGCATTCACACTCGAGCACAAACATATTCACTACTGAGAGCAACTGAAGAAGGACAGGTCATTACTTGTCCGAAACCGGTCTTGCTAAAGTGATACAAGTGTAAAAGAACTCAGACAATTTATAAGTCATACTCGGAATCCTGCCAGCCAGTCCTGCACGCTTAGATTCATAACAAACTTTTGACTTTACGAGTGTCCGTGTCCAAAACCTTGTCAGGATCTTTTGAGATCTTTTTAGTGTCTTCACAACAATGAAAGGAAAAACTCTCGCTGATTATTTGAATCCTGAATCAGCAAAATAACGCCTTTCCAGTTTAACAATCAGCGTTTTGAAAACGGCGAATGCAGAATGCGTGGCAATGCCATCTTTATTACAGAATTTGACTTTAAATCACTTCGGTGAATATTGCAAATGCCCCTGTAAGTACTTTCTCTGCATTTCGTTCAGGCTAACGGATTTTTAACTAGTCCATCAAGCCATTTGCAACTGGTAGAAGACACTTATTTTACGCACTTTGGTGACTCGTTCTCTAAAGGGAACACAAAATATCCCTTGAAACAAAACATCTCGCACCTCCGTTCTCGGCCTATGATACCGACAACACTTTGCCGCGAATCATGTCCGGAAATAGGACACAGTAATTGTTTCTCATTGGATATTACAGCGTAACTCAATCACGGCAAGGTATCACCTCACTTGTATAAAGAGGACTGAGTCTAGCGCTTTGAATCCAGATCCTCCTACGGTGTCTTACAGGAAGGACAAGTCTCTAAAAGACCTTTTGGTTAGAGCTAAACTACCTTCCACTTAAAATTAACCAGCTCTTTTGAAAACGGCGAATGTAGAATGTGAAGGCAGTGCCATTTTATTTAACATGTCTATTTGAAATCACTTCGGTGAAAGAAGCAGTTGCCCCCGTAAGTACTTTCTCTACATTTCGTTCGGGCCAAAGGATTTTTAGCTAGTCCGCGAGGTCATTTTACAGCTGGTCTAAGACTTCGATTGTTTTAAAGTTGTCGTAACAAAGTTCTCTGTGAGAACAATACAACTCGCACCTTAATTGCCTTTTTGGGATCTCACACCTAAAAAACTTATCACCGCGAGCTTAACCATAGCCGGATCAAGGATTGAAAATCCACGATTCTCATTGGACAATCAACTGAACACAATAGAACCAAAGGATCGCATTAACTATAAAAAGGGCTAACTCATAATTATCAGTCACAGCAGCAAGTGATAACATCTGCGCATGCGTCAAACTTCAGTGCGCGTTCTAGCGAAACTCGTAATGGCGGCACGAAACTAGTGAAATGTGGCAGTTTGAAAGGATTATTTCAAGATATTCGTACTTCCATGAACACTTATTATCCACCCAAAATATTTATGAAGTCTTTTTAAAGCTGTCTGTATAAAAAAGGTATCTTTTTTCCTGCTAAATTTTGCTAAATTTCTCACTTGGTTTGGTTGACTGAAGTGTGGAAGAAGTGGTTTGTTGACATGTGTTCATGGAAATTCTGAATGGCCCTGGAGCTATCAACAATGAATTTTAGGGCAGTGTACCAAAAAGGTAGGTCTTTATGCATCAGTATTTCTTGTGGGTAGTTAAAAATAAGGATCAAAAGCTTTTATTTTAAAATAACAGCAAACTCGATCGGAGTTATTCCTCTGAAATCCCATTTTTGTGTGATTTTGACAGTGATTATTTGTTACACCCCAAGATATATCCCACCTAAAGTCTCGAAAAATGATATTGCCACTGTTGGTGAAGTTGAATAACGACTTCAAACGATTATCTTTTAGGGGGGAAGTTTGAGAATTTTGATGGTATTTAGCAATGTGTAATGTACAAGCAAATTTCATGCTGGTCAAAATTAAGCCTAAATTAATCTTCAATCACTTGATGTCAACACTTTGCTTCTTTTGAGGCTGTTATTGAGCATTGAGCATGAATTATTTTCGGGAGTTTGAGAAATCAGTCAGAAAAGAGAGGTCCTAAGTGTCCTTTACAGTTGAGCTATTTTTTCTGGATGCCAACTTTACAACATCCTCGGGGACCCAGGGCGAAAGGGGAGGGGAAGGACCGGAGGGGGAGGGGGAGGGGGAAGGAAAGGACAAGGGGAAAAGGACGCCCTGGGCATTTGACTACCCCAAACCATTTCCAACGGCAAAACTTAATCCTCTCTCTGATTGGCCTCATTATAATTTAATTATAATGAGGCCAATCAGAAGCATTTGTGCGGTTGAGCTCGATTCGTCTAAAATTACAAGTAAACAAGTTGACCCCACGCATTGCAACACCTCTTAAACAAAGCGAGCGGACACGTGAAAACCTTAAACAGAAACAGAAGCTGGTTGTATCGAAAATTATTCAGAAACAAGATGTGTTTGCAAAGCTACCCACAGGATTCGGGAAAAGTTTGACTTTAATACCAAATTTTGCCTGATCTCGGTGTGCAGAACTTGACACACAAACATGTTAACTGTCATAGCATCCAAGCGTTAATTGAGATGTGCCAGATATTCTTGCTATATGACCTTGTTTACGTGGGATATCCCTAATAGGATTAAGTTTTGCCGTTGGAAATGGTTTGGGGTAGTCAAATGCCCAGGGCGTCCTTTTCCCCTTGTCCTTTCCTTCCCCCTCCCCCTCCCCCTCCGGTCCTTCCCCTCCCCTTTCGCCCTGGGTCCCCGAGGATGACTTTACAATTTTACTCATGTATATGCATACAACAATGAATCTTATAATTATAATATTGTAAAACCTTCAAGATAAGATAGATCTGCATTGAAGGAGGGATCAGACCTAACATCAAGATGCTAGCTAAGCATGTTAATTATATTTATCCTGAAATTTAACAGCCAGAACTTTTGAAAAAAGTTAAATGGATTGTGTGTTTATGTCTGTTTGCCAACACACGTACTGGGCACTTCCTAACTTAATTACTAGGTAAGTTAAGAAGTGTACAGTCTGTTGCAGGCACCCCACTCTTGTATATATTTATAGACCCTTGCTATTACGGAAACTAAATGACAATCCAAAGGGTGTCCACTATAATGAGAGGTGATAAAGTCAACTAAATTGCCATCTTTTCCATTATTCTCATAGATTTGCAACCACTATACATGAGGGTTTCCTAGCAACTCAAACAAGCCAGCTCATATGCATAGTCCAGTATTTGGAGATGGTGTTTATTAGATGCTATTAGTGAAGTGATATCAATAACTTCCAGGCTATGATATGTAAAAGGATCACAGCCAAACACAACATTTTTTGTTCTTGAACTATTTCAGTAGTATCTGTACACATATATTTGGGTGTGTATCATTTACATGTGTAGGATTATTTAGTGGGTGTGCATAGTTTAATGGTGTCAAGTCTGCTTAGTGTGTATTGATGTACTGATCTAGCAGCTGTTTGAAGTTGCATTTGAAATATTAAAGTTTATGTTGTTTTTAGATGATAACCTGTTGAAAATCTCTTTTTCTTTAGCTCCACAATTTGAACAAAATTTGTTAATCATAACAGGTACACAAGTATTACAGTAATAAGAAATACTATTGCAGTTTATATGAATACAAATTGATTTAAATTGTACGTGTAGACCTTCTGAAGCATTTTTAAGTGATAAAAGCATTAAAACAGTCATCACTTGAAGTTCCTTTTCCGTGTTTGTGTTTATTAAATGTGGCATAAAACTCGGTTTAGCTTTATATTTGTAGCGTGTACTGCGCAAACCAAACATTTTCGAAATATTTTCGGCTTTACTGCATTCAAATACTAAAGCTGAGTATCGGTTTTGCGAGATGGTTATAACTTTTATGAAAGTAAGAAGAAAAACTTGTCTTTCCTGCCCTCAACAAACAGAAAACAACAAAGAATAAGCAGAAGAACGATAGCGAATTTTAATAGAGCCGCCATTTTCATTGCATGCTCCAGCGATCACATGAATTCCGTTCAGCGGACCGCGCATACTCGCAACGTTATCACTTGCTGCTATCAGTCACATTTGCTCGCATTCACACATTCACACATATTCACTACTGAGAGCAACTGAAGAAGGACAGATCATTACTTGTCCGAAACCGGTCTTGCTAAAGTGATACAAGGTACAAGTGTAAAAGAACTCAGACAATTTATAAGTCATACTGAATCTTGTCCTGCACGCTTAGATTCATAACAAACTTTTGACTTTACGAGTGTCTGTCAAAAACCTTGTCAGGATCTTTTGAGATCTTTTTAGTGTCTTCACAACAATGAAAGGAAAATCTCTCGCTGATTATTTGAATCCTGAATCAGCAAAATAACGCCTTTCCAGTTTAACAATCAGCGGTTGAAAACGGCGAACAGTGCAGAATGCGTGGCAATGCCATCTTTATTACAGAAAATGATAAAAGAAAACAAATAGACAAGACATGCATACAAAAACACGGAAACAAAACAAAACAAAACAAAACAAGACAAGACAAAGCACAGCAAAGCACAGCAAAGCACAGCAAAGCACAGCAAAGCACAGCAAAGCACAGCACAGCAAAGCACAGCACAGCACAGCAAAGCAAAGCAAATCAGAAACCACTGTTTCCTTGGTTGGGACTCCTGTGGATGAAAAAATCATACTTTTGTACAGCGGTTTCACACAAGAATCAAAATGGCGGATAGAGTTTACCAAGTTGTGCGAATTGCAGTTATTTCTCGTTCGATTTTGCTACTACTTCAGGTATAATACGACTTTTTTCACTGTCAGTACTGATCATAAAAAATATATTGTTGTTTTACTTTTGTTTTTTTAATGTTTCAGTTTGTCTTTGGCAACATAATCAAAGATTACGATACATCAAGTTCCATCGATAAAAACAACAATAAACCACTAGACAAGATCGTAGACGTCCTTCTACAAGGATTTAGGAATTGGGACTCCATCTATTTTCTCAACATTGCTGAGAAAGGCTATCAGTACGAGCAGTATATGGCATTTTTTCCTCTCTATCCATGGCTTACTCGAGTCCTTTCCTGGCTTGTGTCACTCTTCTTTGACAAGTTTCTAAGCTATAAAAGCATTCTGCTACTAGTTGGTTGGAGTATTTCTAATATTTGCTTCATAGCAGCCGCTGTGATTTTATACAAATTAACCAAGTTAATATTTAAGGATGATTTTATTGCTCTATATTCGTCGGTATTGTACTGCATCAATCCTGCAAGTGTATTCATGTCTGCTGTCTACACTGAGAGTCTCTTTGCATTTTGCTTATTTACTGGTCTTTATCTGTTAGAAAAATCAAGTAACTTCACGTCTATTGTGGCTGCTTCCATATCATTTTGTCTTGGTAGTGCTGCAAGATCAAATGGGATTATATCTTGTGGATTTGTAATTCATATTCTTCTTAGAAGACTGTTCAGCTCACTGTTCTCTCAGATGTATCCTGCCATTGCTTTGCATCCAGGATTAAAATCATATAAGCAAAGCTTTTACTTTGTCTTTGGTACAATTTTCAAGCTTGTACTGTTTAATGCTATCATTGTATCACCATTCTTAATATATCAGTATTATGGGTACTTACTATACTGTCACCATGACAACCAGCAAGTGATTATAACCCCATGGTGTACCAAGACCATTCCATTGTCATACTCCTATATTCAGGGTCATTACTGGAATGTTGGCTTCCTGAGGTATTTTGAGGTGAAACAGATACCAAACTTTATTTTGGCATTACCAATGGTGGTTCTGTGCTTTGCTGCTATTGTGAAATATTTTCAAAACCAAGAGACTATTTCTTTGGTAAAAACACTTGGGCTTTGGCAAAAGAGCCATGATGTTGCTCTAGAGAATAAGAGGTAATTTTTGGAGGTGACCTCCGCCTTTTAATAAATGAACACCTTAAGACTTTAATTGACATCTCAGTGGTTGCTAATAAGTTATACATAGGTAATTTAACCATAGTCCCCAACTTCAGAAATCCATGCAAAAGTAGAGTGAGTGATCTTTGATCAAACCTTGAATTCTCTTTTGAAACAGAAAGAATTTTGAGGAGAACTTAGTATTTGATCAAATTTCACTAACTTACTGTAGTGTTTTTTTGCAGGAATCTTTTAATAGCTCCTAAAAGTTACATCAACTAGTCATGTGGTACAAAATCTGCAACACTGCATGGCAGGGGAATGTGAAACAAAAGGACTTCAACCAGTCAAGCTTAACTTTTCTTTCTTTTAGAGTTTTAGATGTACCAGTGTATATACACTGTATACCCATGCAGTACAGTATGTGGATTTTGTACCTGTGACTGTGGTGATGCTAGTCTGAGAAAACAACTGTCTTTGTGCTTGCTCCCCTTGTTTGCTGTATGAAAGAGAAGTTTGGTCAATAAGGTCAAAGTCCCGGGGGGGGGTACTCCCATATATTTACTATACGGGGATGATCCGCTGAACAGGGTATGGTTTTTCGAGTTCCCTGTCATAAACAGGGTATCCTTTTTGCAATTTTTTGAGCTTCTGGTCATTTTCAGGGTAGCAGCTTTCTCATCAACCTTAGTAGTTAGCTAGCCACAACGGCAACGATCTGTCTAGAAGCCTTATTTATCGTTGTTCGATCACGGTCGCAAAAAACTCGTTAGGAAACTCATCTGCATTACACACAAATAAGTACAGTACATTCTGCAATTATTATGCTTTGTCATAAACAGGGTATGGTATTTTGAGTTTTTTGTCATAAACAGGGTAACCGTTTTGGGATCCCAGCGGAACACCCCCACCCAAATACTGGTCAAGTACCCCCCCCCGGGGTCAAAGTATGGAACTTTATAATATGTTGTTTTTATCAGATGTCTCTTTCAGGCAGCGAACAAGTAGAGCAAGTCAAAAGGAAGCTGTTTTCACAGCCTATGGTGATGCAAAGAACCCATTCTTATTATTTGAATGTGCTATAAGACTGTGCTGCTGCAAATGCTATACCATAAAATTCTAGAAAAGTGCAATGCAAGTTGAATGTAGAACAATATCATATGTTTTTTTAATCAAATGCATATTTTATTTGTTGTAGTTGTGACTCTCAAATCAACTCTAAAGACCAAGAAATTAGAAAGAACTTTCATCAACCAGTCATATTTATGTACATTGTACATTTATTGTTTCTCACTCTTTTTGCAGTACTCTCAATCCATGTACAGGTAATAATCTGCTTCCAATTTAGTAGTAACACAACTGACAATATTTTATGTCACTGTGAAATGTCTGTTACAAGCACTGTGTGTTGTACAAGCCCACCACCGCCTCCCATGTAATCTTTTCTCTTTTTTCTCTTCTTTTTGGATCTCTTTGCTTTGACACTGTTCACAGGGAGGCCACTGATTAAATGAAAGATGAGCACAGGGAGCCCATCAAAGACACTCTGTGGGAGGAGGCTTACCATGTCTTCAATTTATGACTGTAAAGGACCATCCCCTTGGGAAATTTTTATAACTTTCATTTTTTTGCCTGATGTGTTGTTTAGAAAATTTGACCAAATCTACTAAATCTCACATAACAAGTACATTTGCTGAAATGATGGTGTCAAAATTCATGACGTGTAAGATAAAAGCACTTGAAAACTTCTATATTTGTAAAAGAATGTTACAAAAAATGCTTGTTTATACATTTGCATGCCATGCTTTGATATAAAGTTTGTTCCGCAATGGAATATTGTTAAAGCGATTTCTCTGACGCCAAGTACGTTACACATGTCCGCAAGTAGCATGGCCATATAAATTATAGTTTTCATAAGATCACTTCTTCAAATCCGCGATTTTGATCATTGTGGATGAATTTGCAAATCCGTTCTTAAAAATATCATTATCCGAGAATGCGCACGTAAACAAGGCTCAATTCAGCGACCCGCAAACCATCATGTCCCCCTTTATCAGTCATCTGCTGTCACACAACAAATGATGTTTGACCATTCAAATGGCAAAGCTATTCTCGAAAGGGAATAAAAATCTGAATAAGAAAGAAAATTCGTAGAGCATTCTGGCAGTTGTAGTAAAATGACGCCAGCGTGCAAATGGCCTATTGTCATAGGAAATTTGCTTATGAAAATGGGCCTTGTTGAATGATCAAAACTGGAAAGATGGTATGGTGCAAGACAGCAAAACAAAACAAAACCTATTTTATAAGGCATAGCAGAAAAACTGCAAAGCTGTTGTTTTCATACTTTTGTCATGAACTAGTAATGATGAATCAAACTCTGCCGGTAAGCGCTTCATTTGTGCTACTATTGGCCAAATCTTGTGGTAAAACCTGGTCAAGTTACAGTAAACCCTCTCGAAGATATTTACAAAATTAATGCTTTTTCTGCTGATCAAGATGTCACCTCTCCTAAACTAAAGGGCATTATATCTCAGAGAGACGTTTACCAAATTTTGGTGGTATTTGACATTTCGTTCTAAAAGGGCTTGTGTACTAAATATTTAGTTTGACTATACAAGTACCTATTATACGAGGTCGTTTCCCACCCTGTCGTTGTATAATGTATAAAGCAATGTGATCATATATATAATAGTTTAAATATCTGACAATATTTATCTTTTTGTAGGTGTTAACTCGAATGATTGCATCATCATCTCCTGTTATCTACTGGTACACAGCTCATCTCATAGCCAACCACATTCAGTCTTTGCATGGTAGAATCATTTTAGGGTATTTTCTCACATATTTTACAATAGGAGCTATATTACATTGTAATTTCTATCCATGGACATAAGTTAGCTTTTGTAAGTGTTTTGCAAGTTATAACTTTTGCAAGCCGACACTGAAATGGCCTAGGCCACGTCCGTCGTACGTAACACAGGAAACCATCAGAAATAGTGTAATCATCTAGCTGAACTGACATAGGTAGGTGCTGGCTTGTACTGTAACTCGATCTGTCTTTTGCTCTGTGGTGAAGTCCCATAAATTTTGGACTTATGTATCTTTAATTTTAAAGAGGACAGTATTTACTAAACAGACTATTTTGTTTTCGTGAGCACCTAATAATTTTTTAATGATGATGATGTGATGATGATGATGTTGATGAATAAAATGATAATTTAGGCGGAGTCAATTTTGGTGGATGGTTACAGTATCTAGCTAGTGAAACACTTCGAATAATATTTTGCAATTCCACTTTTCCCCTTGCTCATTTCTGCTGAAATGTTATGGCTTGTGGATTGGATTGAGTGCCACAGGGATATGAATTAGTTTTGCAGCTTGATGTATATATTTGAATCTCCCCTTTCGAACACCTCCCGTAAATGACCACCTCTCCTAAGCGACCAATTTTGGTCGAAACTTAGTCTTCTTATTCAAATCAATATAGTTGGAACCTCGGTCAGGCGACCACCTCGCTTACCTCGTCTTAACATTTAGGGTGGACGCAAACGGAAGGTTTGAGTGTATATCCTCGGTGTCTACTGCCAACCGACTCCCTCTTTGTTCAATATCACGCATAACAAAAGAACAAAAGGGTTTTTAACCGAAACTTTAAATTTTCAGTGGAACAAGCATTTTGGAGAAATGGAAAAATCTTGGAAATTTGAAAAAAATAGGACTTTTATAAATTTGGTAAACGGTTCGGCTTCACTAGAGGTGCTTACCATTTACCGGGAATCCGGTTGGAAAACTCAGGTTGTTTACCACTGACTAAAAAATCCGAAAAAAGTCTTGAGACTAACGGGTTTTCAGTGCCTGAACGCAAATTTTCCAAATGGTAAAATCTATTGGGAATGGGGAGCGTTTCATTTACAACGACCAAAATTGAACAATGGGCTGGCACTCTACTGGTATGATCCAATGGAACGTGGAAATCGAACGCGAATATTCCATTCAGAAATACCAACCGCGATTTTGGGACTACCTTTTCAGACGCCCATCCGAAAATTTGGGAAATTTTCCATTTGGTCATTTACTTTCCAAATTAAATTTCTGGAGTTCTTTTGTAAATGGTAAATCGGTCTTCCAATTGAAGTCATCCATTCCTCCTCCTCCTCCTCCTCCTCCTCCTCCTAGTTATACTGAGCCACACTGAGCCACCAATGTCGCCAGACAAACAGCCGTTCGGCGTTGTTGTATTTCAAATCCGCTATCAACGTATGGTTCAACAAGTAAATGTGTATTTGGAATTGATGAGCTTATGCGGAGAAGGCATGCAAGTGTTCGAATTTGGCTAAGAAATGTCTTGGACCTGTCAACTATGTGTCAATTTTTTGGTTCATAATCGAAGTACATGGATTGGAAAAAATCTTGGTGCTAACATTAACTTAACAACAATGAAGCCGATAAATAATATTATATTTTGAGATCTATGAAAGTAACACTCATCAAGATAGGAGATTTGATAAAGCATCTTATGAGGATTCATTGTATGAATTTCCAGAGTATTTGGTTAAAGTGGGACGACGATGAAATCTTGACCGTTTGAAAGACGATTTTTCGGATTAAAAATCAAAATATTAGTTAAGCTGAGTAAAATAGAAATCCGATTAAAAAAAAATTGGGAAAAAATTATATACCTAAAATTTTGAATTGTCTCTAAATGCCGTCCGCCATTAATCCATCTGGCACTTTGAAATGTCAAATTGATGAAAAGTGAAAACTGATTATTTTTTATCAGAAGGTGAATATAGCTGAATAACTTACTACTCTCCACCAAAAATATGCATTTTAAGCACATTATCAATTTGTGTTTAAAACCTAAGAGAACAATAGCGTTGAGTAACTCAAAATTTAGATGCTAAAATCTATCCGTCTCCTCTAAATAAGAAGAAAATGTTGCTTCATGGTGATAGTTGGGGCCATAATTATCGGTGTGACTGAGTTTCAAGTTATTTTAATTCGTTATAAATTTTCATCCAAGTGCACCTTTGAATAATGGCGGCCGATAAAAGCAGAGGAAAATAGCTCTTTTGAGGATGTTCTTTTTGTCGTACGACAAAATCGCTTTGACATGTTAATATGAATGCTATAAGGATGTCAACAAATATAAAAATAATAAGGGCGCTAATTTCATCGTTGTCCCACTTTAAATTAGAACGATACGGTTTGCGGGCCAAATGATACATTTTACGTATTTTTATGCATGCATCGTGCAGATTGGAGTGATTAATTTGTATATTAAATATGTCGGGAAACACATAAAGAGCGCACATTTCGGCTTTCAAATATGAATTTGAAACTGAAAGCTACGGTTACTGAAAGTTTTCAACGAATTTGGTTTGCAAACAGGCTTAAAGAAAGCGTATTAATGAACAGCAGATAGCCTGAAAACACGATAGACGACAACATATTCGATGAGCGTTACGCTCTTGGGGTTAATGTTGAGGTTAAATATGTTAAAATAATAAAAAAAACATATTCAGTAACGCTAAGCAAGCTCAAATCGAAAGAGAAAATGTAAATCATAATTTACGCGGTAAAATTGTAGAAATGTTTTTTGAATGTTTCCTCAATACAGCATTAAAACGCAAAAGTGATGATAAATAAGTATAAAAAAATCAGTATCAAAAAACTACAGAATGAAAAAGAAATTAAAGTTAATTGAGCGAGAATCCGTCCAGGATTCGAACAAGTAGACTTCCATTACACAACGCAATCGTGAAGCTGCCATTAAATCTAGCCTGTGTTATAGCCGAACAAATTCCTGGTTAGGTTTATCAGCGAACTTAAGGTGGCTCGACTGGGTTTTGTCTGAGACGCACCTCCGCTGTTTGATCGCAAAATGCGTCGCGGCAAAAAACCTAATTTCAAAAAAAATTCCACAACAAGTCTAGAGATAGATTAAAGTTTCTTTTGACGTTTAAATCATTTTGATCGGAGTTTTCAATAATTTATAGTGGCGGCATGGCGATTTTCATAAACCTGATTTTTTGGAAAGACTAGAGTTTTGTACAAAACCGCATTTATAGGTTCATAAAATCGGGATCAAGTTCTGCACTCTTACTCAGCTTCAACGAATTCTATGGAAGCGTTTTTGAATAAAAGGCGCTTGAACTTTTACGCATCAAAAAGTAAACAATTTCAAGCATTCAGTGTACTTGGCCGAAAACTTTACTTTTAGGTCTCGAAAAAAGCTTTTTTTGAGCTCATATCGTCGACACATTCAATAACTGTTCGTTTGGAAAAGTAGAACAAAATTGCGCCGCACGATTTTGAGAAATATTAATTTAGGTCAAGTTGATAGAGGTGCGCCTTTTCATCTTTTGTTTATCATTTCACTTATCTTTATAAAAAGCTAGAAAACTTAAGAATCGCTCGATATATTTCTTTCTAACTTTAGTATCAGCATTTTCACCAAGTTGTTTCTTAATCCTACACATTTTATGGCCATTGAAGCATTGTAAGATATCCAAAATAAATTATAAAAACGTAAATTTTTAGGCCGCTTACTTCGCGTTGACGATGTTTTGGTCGTCAAGCATCTCCATTGTCCAGTTTTTTTCTGAACTTGTGAATTCCGATATATGCCGCTCTTGTTTGCCTTTTGTAAACCTTCCAAGTGGCTACGAGTATGATAATTTGAAACAGCAATTTCAATGGCTTGTATTAAAATAACAAAGGATGAGTGGAGCAAGAGGAATCGGAATTCACAAGTTCAGAAAAAAACTGGACAATGGAGATGCTTGACGACCAAAACATCGTCAACGCGAAGTAAGCGGCCTAAAAATTTACGTTTTTATAATTTATTTTGGATATCTTACAATGCTTCAATAGCCATGAAATGTGTAGGATTAAGAAACAACTTGGTGAAAATGCTGATACTGAAGTTAGAAAAAAATGTATCGAGCGAATCTTAAGTTTTCTAGCTTTTTATAAAGATAAGTGAAATGATAAACAAAAGTTGAAAAGGCGCACCTCTATCAACTTGAGCTAAATTCACATTTCTCAAAATCGTGCGGCGTAATTTTGTTCTACTTTTCCAAACGAACAGTTATTGAATGTGTCGACGATATGAGCTCAAAAAAAGCTTTTTCCGAGACCTAAAAGTAAGGTTTTCGGCCAAGTAAACTGAATGCTTGAAATTGTTTACTTTTTGATGCGTAAAAGTTCAAGCGCCTTTTATTCAAAAACGCTTCCATAGAAATCGTTGAAGCTGAGTAAGAGTGCAGAACTTGATCCCGATTTTATGAACCTATAAATGCGGTTTTGTACAAAACTCTAGTTTTTCCAAAAAATCAGGTTTATGAAAATCGCCATGCCGCCACTATAAATTATTGAAAACTCCGATCAAAATGATTTAAACGTCAAAAGAAACTTTAATCTATCTCTAGACTTGTTGTGGAATTTTTTTTGAAATTAGGTTTTTTGCCGCGACGCATTTTGCGATCAAACAGCGGAGGTGCGCATCAAACAAAACCCAGTCGAGCCACCTTAATTAATCATGGTTTTGTTCGGCTGCAACGCAGGTTAGGTAAAACCAGAGTGTACAGAAGCTGAGCTTGGGTTTCCTGTGTCATGCTCCACTGCCACACTTTTGGGGTTGGTAATTCGACTTGAGCGTCTTGTTATATTCCATCACCTATAAAGGTTGCTACAAAAAACTGTTACGAAGCGATACTTAATTAATATTGTTTGAAAAGGTTTGTCTTCAGAGTCGTGAGTGAGTAAAAGCTGTTTTCCTCTCACGCTTTCATTTCCTGAAGCAGCAAGTCGTTATTTTCTTGCAATTTATGTCTAAAAAGTTCAATTTAAAACAATTTTCGATCAATTGCAAACCAATTGGAAAAAAGTAGTTTTATAGTAAAGACACAATAGGTTGTTAAGTGTCGTTTTTCTAATTTGTGTATCAGCCATTTCAAGCTCAAAGCAACAAAATGTTGAATGCCACCAAATCAAAAACATCCAGTGAGAGACATAATGTCCAGGGCCCGGTTGTACGAAGGTTGGATAAAGTTATCTACTTGATAAGAGTTATCCACTGTATAGATTTTGTATAGAGTTTATCCGCTGGAAAGGATTTATCCGCTGGATTGCACTATTCACCCTTCGTACAACCGGACCCTGTACTTTTGCGAAAGGTGACATTTTGATCATCAGTATAACTATCGCGGTTTTCGGCGATTGGACTTTGATTAAGTCTCGAAAAAAATTGTTCGCATTAAATATCGGCTTGTCCAGAATTCGGCCAGACTTTTGGTTTTCTTGGTTATTAACTTTAGTTAATCTAATTTTTCAAGCCAGGAAATAACATTGACAGAGAGAGAGAGAGAGAGAGAGAGAGAGAGAGAGAGAGAGAGAGAGAGAGAGAGAGAGAGAGAGAGAGAGAAAAAATTTGATTGGGTGACTTCAAGAAAGAGGAGCAAAACTCCAAGTCAATCAGTTAAGGTAGTCTCGGAGCGTTAGATTTCTTCAATTAATTTCCTTTAAAATTCTGTCTTTTAAAGATGATTGTTTGGCAAGTCAAAACCCGAGAAAAAAGAGGGGGGTCACGGTATTTGTTTCTGAGCTATAAGATGTCGTAAAAGGTGGTATTTTCAATGATTTGCGGCGATTTTTCTCGAAATGTGCGTAATCCATATGGTCTGAAGAATGTGAACAAAAATGTTTCGAGAAAAGGCCAGGATCCGTCTCAAGAGATAGATCTGAGGTTTATCTAGCAGTTTTGATCGTTTGATGAGTTGTGAATATGATTATAGGGGCATTCTACAATCAAATTCCTATCCACTCAATTAGCGCTCCGAAATCGTGTACGGAGTTGTAAAAATGTGGAATATTTTCAACAATGCCATCAATGAAGTTGTATTTTTATTTTTTAAACTCGAAAGTGGTAATTAATAACTTGAATAAAAAGGAAGAAGAAAAAAAAAAAAAAAAAAAAAAACCGGGGGGTTTAAGTACCTACATCACATAGTGTACAAGGTTTCTTGATTAAAATGTTTCTGATATTTGGATGACAAAATATTATTTTTCTCTACTAAAGTTAGAGTTTCTACGTTTCAATCGCTTGCTTACTAGTGTCCAAGGCTCCACGGTAATGCCATTGCCCTCTAATAAAAGTACGCGCGGAGAGTGCGCAGTAGCAAGGGTCCGGAACTACCTTAATGAATGACCAAAAAAAGGAAATAGATAACATTCGTGCTAATTGCAATTCTCATTTTTTACTCACAGGTTCATTACGACCATTGTCTTAACTCAACTCACTTCCTTCCTACTATTTGGGTTTAATTCAGATACTAACACATTGACCTACAACTTGTTTTTCTCATTGCTGTTTTTTTCCGATTGTTTTTAATGTTGTCTTATTTGTCGTACTGATTCTCCTCGCAAATCTGCTTGAATTAATATAAAAGTTGAAAACGCTTCAGTAGTAAGTATAGCTTGTGGTGGAGTTAAGTAGACGAGCTTTCAACGAGAACCCTGCAAACTCACGGGACAAAACTGATCAGTGACTTCCAGTGAGTATTTTGTCTATTAATTTTGCAGTCATTCTGAAAACTATTCATTCTTATTTTATGGGCATTGATCTTGGTATCTATAGCAAAATGTTTGCCGGACAAATTTGGTAACAAAAATCAAAACTGAGGCGCTGTTTATATGAAGGCGAGTTGTCCCTGCTAGCTGGAAAAACTCTTTTAAATTCGTTTTCTTTTCCTCTGGGGGCCCTAAGGGACACAAAACATTTTGAACATTTTGAACATTTTATTGACTTTCTTTTACGCATACATATTAAAAGTACGTACTCATTTAACCTGCAAGTAGCATAAAGCTAATCGAGGCAGGTTAATTAAGTTAGATACAAAAAAAAAAAAAAAAAAAAAAAATTATTAATCAAAAACAAAACAAAAGCGGCTATGGACAACTCGCCTTCAATAAACAGCCCCTGCATTACGGTACTTTAACTGTTCAGTTTTAGTTGAAAAAATTTCGACTTGCGCAACATCGACTCTTTATATAACTATAAACAAGTAGAGCAGATTTGGTGTGAAACGGCACAGCACACGGCACGGACACGACACGGTGATTTCCCCGCCATATAGCAACGCTCTGGGCAGTAAATTAGAAACAGGAAAAGAAGTTGTTTTCCTTCACAATTTGGTTTGTAAAGTCGTTAACATGCATGCAAGTCCAAAAATATTGTAGAAATTTCAAATATAAACATGAGTTCTGAAGTGATACGACAACTATGGCACACAATTTACGACAAACTTGACGGAGATAAGCTTAAGTTAAACAGGCCAAACATAATCCGTCGCTGAAGAACTTTTTTAAAACAGCTAGTGAGCAAGTACTAGTCAGATAAAATTTCCTACATTAAGTATATGAAGTATATGAAGTTATAGCAATTATTTCCAGGGATTGTTAGTTGTAGAGATTATTCCAAAAGAGTCTCGTGTTTGTATCATCAACATCTTCAATCCGGTCAAATGAGGGCGCTGCGGACTATCTTTACTAGTTTACGCTATGATGACGCGCTAAATAAGTCTGGTTTACAGCGCTTATCTGATCGCCGTAATGACGCTTGTATTAAGCTTGCTAATAGTATTCCTAATATTGATCCTCTTAAATATTTGGTTATCTCAGAAACAAATCATCATGGGTATGGTCTGCGCTCAGGCTTAAGTAATCGTCGAGAAGTGGTTGGTAGAAACGAACGCTTCAATAAGTTTATTGCTATGCGCTATTTGTGAGTTGTGTAACTTAAGTGGTAGTTACACTGTTGTTTATTGGGCGCCTTCATGTATCAGCTTGAATAGTTATGATTTTCCATGGCGGTCAAAAAGTTGCGCCTATAGAATATTTCAAAATCCGTTTATACGAATTTCGCCTTGTATGTCGTTTTAAAAGTTTAGGTCGAAAAACGCGTAAAATTGCTTGAAATCTAAAACGGTGACGTCATCGTTTCGTCGCTATGGTAACCCCAATGTAAACAAAACAACCATTAAAAACTTCAGTCTTTATGTAGTAAGTGGACGAAAGTTCATAACTGTGGGTGCTTTAATGTAAGAGCTATAGCCGTT
Source organism: Telmatactis stephensoni (assembly GCA_029948255.1). Lineage (NCBI taxonomy): Eukaryota > Metazoa > Cnidaria > Anthozoa > Actiniaria > Isophelliidae > Telmatactis > Telmatactis stephensoni. Next base: position 211,480 of record JALIZF010001605.1, on the reverse strand, counting down.
TCAATTTGACCGGTCGTGCAGTAGAGAAATTGTAGGAAGTCTCCTTATAATTCGCCTTTCCGAAATTCAAAGGAAGATTGGTGACGAATTCGGCTCGCACGGTATCACGGGACTGAATTTGGGGACGCTTCGTGTTATGTTTCTAGTTGAATATGGGAAAGTTTAACTGCTGCGTTCCTAAATGCACGAATAACTGGAGAAATTCTCCAAATTTGCCTTTTCACTCTCTTCCAAAAGATCCCAAGGTTCTTGCAGAGTATAAGAGACTCATCAGGAATGAAACCCTTCGAGTCTGTTCACAAAATACGAAGATTTGTGGCGGGCATTTTGTCGGTGGAGAGAGAGCTTGTCGAACTGAATTACCTTCGATTTTCCCTTGGTCTAAGACAGTCAAGAAACGACGAGAAATTGTTAAGTACGATCTTCCAGATAAGTCAAGACAACAACCAACAAATGTGGAAGCAAGCGAACCGTTAGACTTGGGCGACAACGAAATTGACGATCAAAGATCAGGGGGAAGTCTCTCTGAAAGTCTCTCTGACGAAAGCTTGGCAGAACAATGTAGGATTGATGAGGTAGAGAGAGAAAATAACATCCAACCACAAGACTATTCCGAGACCGAAGAACTCAGACTTAAGCTAGCTTCAATTCAAAAAGAACTTGATGAATGCAAAAGCAATTATAACTCTGTAAAGAAAGAGCTTGAAAGGCTCCAATACAAATTTGAGGAAGAACCTAAGTTTGACATATGCCAATTGAGGTTTTTCACGTGACGTCATATCCATTGTTCGCCCCATACTGGCGGGCAAATTTGTGATGAGTTTGGCGTCTTATCGAAGAGTTTGGAAATTTAGAAAGTCGCTGGAAAGCTTGATAAATGTCCATGTTTGTATAACCAATTCATTCCTTGTGATTTTTCCACTGTTTTCGCTTTCCTCGGCTTACGTTTGCCCGCCAGTATCACGTGACTGAAAAACCTCAATACAAGGACAGTGATGAAGATGTCCAATTTTTTACAGGTTTTCCCAATTATGCTTCATTGTTGTTGTGTTTTGATATCCTTCAAGAAAAAGCCCAAAATATTAGTTATGGTGGCTATCAACGCAAGTGCTTTGATGGAAGAAAAAGTGGCCCAAAGAGAAAATTAACAATTTGGCAAGAGTTCACTCTTGTTCTGATGAGATTGAGACTTGGCTTACTAGAAAGAGATTTAGCAGAAAGATTTAGAATTTCTGTTTCATCAGTATCAGATATAATTAGAGCTTGGATTAAATTCATGAAGGCTGAGCTCCATCATTTGTGTATTGTATGGCCAAGCAAAGAACAGTTGCAATTCTACATGCCACCTATGTTTAAGCAGCTATACCCTGACCTAGTCTCCATCATAGATTGCACAGAAATAAGAATGGAAACTCCATCAAGTCTTGATAAACAGTCAATTTGCTACTCAAGCTACAAGTCACACACAACAATGAAAGCACTTGTTGGAATAACTCCAAATGGAGCTATTTCCTTTGTGAGTGAATTATACAGTGGTTCTATCAGTGACCCTGAAATCATAGGGAAATCAGGATTTTTGAATTATGTACACAAGGGAGATTTAATCATGGCTGACAAAGGTTTCTTAATTCAAGATCAATTAGCTGGAGTTGGTGCCCGTTTGGTAACTCCAAACTTTCTTTCTGACAAAGGGCAATTTTCATGGAAAGAAACTGAACACAATAAAAAAATTGCCAGTCTAAGAATACATGTTGAACGTTACATGGAGCGCCTCAAAAACTGGCATTTGTTTGACAGAACTGTCCCAATTTCTACATCTGGGATTGCATCTGATGCATGGACTGTTGTTGCATGTTTATCTAATTTCTGGCCACCAATTATAAGTGAATGAATATTAAAGATGGGCTAGCATCAAATCAAATAAATTAATATCTTTTTGTGAGTATAAAAGTTTCTTATATTTACATTAGTTCAGTTTTCTTTGTTCTTCACAGTTGAATATATGGCATAACAAAAAGCTTATTTTAATGTTTGGGGAATATTCATATGTGAGGGGAATATGCGTACTTATACACTGAATAAAAATATTGCAGCAAATTTGAATAACTATTGTTTTGTAATGACAAGCCTCTCATTCGTGTAAAAACAATTTAAATGTGTTTCCACATGAACACAAGGCTTGTCAGTCCAGAGCAATAGATATTCAAATTGCCCACCGCATTTAAATTTGGTCAATGTCCACAGGTTCCCCCTCATATTAAAATTGCAAATAAGGGAACCAACATTCTTTACATGTGCTAATCAAAGGATCCTGCTATTTGGTCAAAATATGACTTTTCTCTGACTGAACATGGAAGTCCCTGGCTTGAAAAAGTATTTTTTTCCTGACCCATGGCAACAATGTTAGTACAATGTGTTTTCACTAAAATTGACTTTTTCCACTTTTAAATATTATTACTAAGCACAAGTGTTTACCAATAAGATGTCAATCTGTTACTTTTGCAATAATTTTTATTTATATTTATTTCTGCATGTATAACCATATGTTTAACAACAAAATAGCTTGACCTCACCTAATAATTATTATTGCATAATAAATTACAAAAATTTAAATAAATTGAAATACATTTACTAGTGTCAGTTTTCTTGGTATACCTATTGCCTCTTGGTTCATTTCACTAAAGAACATTGCAAATCACAGCAAAAATCTCAGATTTTATCTAATTACTGTTCTACAATCCATTTGTTGCTCAAAGTTAATTGTAATATTAAATATAATGGAGACATCAGAGTTAAATAAATTATTCTGATAAACGTGAGAAATTGACAGATTTGTACCATCGTGGTTGCTTGAAAAGTACCCTAGGGTAAGCTAGTTCAGGTAAAATGTTTTTGAAGTAAAATTCCTTCAAATTTTCTAGCATGCGGTCCCAGAAAGCCCTGTTAAAGGGTACAAGTTCTATATGTAGCCAGTTACCATTAGAAACAATGAAGTGGCAAAGCTCATGCTTAGTGCAGAAAAGTTGTTGCTGAATTTGATGATAATACCTATGATTTTCATTTAAAATGATGCTGTCAGCATTTTTCTTATAGATACCTAATCTACATAAAGTTTCTTCTTTGCTTTCATAGTCTTTTGAAGTAACCTTTTTCACTTCAATCAACTCTCCACTATCTGTAATCCCATCAGGGCTGGCACCAAGGAAAGGATGACTCTCTGATACAAAGAACCCACATTTAGTCACAACTTTGCCACTTTCCTTCTCAAATTCTTCAATTATCTTGGGCTCCATTTCAATTCCCTCTTTCATCTTACTAGTCTGTATAGACTGCTTATACATTAGCACCTCTTCGATTACTTTGGTAGGGCTTGTGGATTCTTTGATAAGGCAACGCTTTGCTTTTGATGCCGTAATTCTTGGTTTTCTAACATTATACCAAAGCAAGGAGTTGTGCTGGTCTCTGGTCTTAAGTTCAATTTCAGTCCTTTTTTTAGCAGACTCATACAAACATTGCTTGACCTTAATGGCTCTTAATGCAATATCATGCAATGACATTGGACCACTTTCCTCAGGTGGTATCAGCTGCCACAATTGCTGATCAGTATCGAGGTTGTTTGATGAAGGGACAACCTCACTGCTTTCTTTGTCCACTGGAAGATCATGAGGCAAAATAAAACTTAAAGCCATTCGCTGTCCTGTCAACATTTCAACTTCTTTTACTTTTGTATAAAAGTTCTTTTGGCTGTTAATGTTGAATGTTTGTTCATGTGGAGCTCTTACATCAAAGCTCATTCTTGGCATGTGCTTAGCTTTCTTTCCATATTCATGCTTTTCAAAATGTATTGACTGTATAGCACAGTTTTCTAATTTACGTTTTCTACTTGGAACATTCCAAGAACAAGGCTTTGATGTACAAGGTAATTCATTGTCTTTGCTGCTGTTATCAGAGTCACCTTGAGATTCATCCTGGAATTTATCTTCAATTGCAAATAGTGTGGCTGCAAGATGATTACAGCGACCATCTATCCCTGCAGGGCAACCACACATTGCTTTTGAAATATGTCCACTAGCTTTGATTATAATGTTAACTGTGTATATTTTCTTTTTTGTCATGGATGGTAGTACTTTGCTCCTTACATAGTGTACGTTTAGGTCCTTTTTTGACCATATTTGAAGAACATGGCCAGACTTAAAAAAGTTATAGCCCTTGACAATGGGTTTTTCTGTAGAAAGCTGCTTTCGTAGCTCCACATCTTCTATCAGGTACTTCCAAATGTGACTGTATGAAATTTTGGGAAGTTCCGATATTCCAAACAAGAATCCTTCTGTCGGAAACTTCTCACTCACTTCGGGATCGATTTCTTCAGCGAGCCCAAGTTCCAATCTCTTTCGTGCAATGTTTATGCCATTATCAGGGTCAATAATGTCTTTGTCGAGCCCATTATCGATGTAATTCTTAATCCTAGTAATAAAGAAGCGACAAAGGTCAGTAAAAAGCTAAGATCTATTCGATTTCTGAGGTAATTCTGAGCAATAATCACACACCAAACACCATCATAACAACAAACCTTTTTATCAGTTCGTCTCGATTTCCACCAATTTTGGCTCCACGACACGCAAGCCAGCGTTTTAAAACTGCCTTGTTACACTGCTCTGGTGGTTTACTTAACGTAGAACCGGGTACATCGCCTTCATCCAGTTTAATTTCGCAACTATTTTGTTTAAACTCCACACTACTCTCTCTGTCCTCCATGTTGTCACCATTTGCGTCGATTTGCGTCCCCAAATTCAGACCCATGATGCCGTGCAAGCCAAATTCGTCACCAGTCTTCCTTTGAATTTCGGAAAGGCGAATTAAGGCGCTGTTACACACTGAAACTTGCCTCAATCGCCGTTGCAAGACAAGTTTCAAAACGCTTTGCACCTTGTAACATGCTCATTTAGCTGAAACTTTCCCCGGGTTGGTTTCACGAGATGGTTTCACGAAAAGTAGGACTGCTTTCTACTCTTGGCAACAGAAACGTGTGTCGCGAACCCGGGGGGGGGGGGGGGGGTACTCCCATATATTTGCAATACGGGTATGTGCCGCTGGATAGGGTATGGTTTTTGGCCCTGCTGTCTTCAACAGGGTATACATTTTACCCAAAATTGTCTTAAACAGGATCTATAATTTTGACGAGATCCCAAGCCATATCGTCTTTTAGTGTCTTAGATAGGGTACGATATTGAAAATAAACAAAAAAGCGCCTCCTCAGCCGTTTTTTGTCTACGCTAGGGTCGATTTTCTTTTCATTTGTCTTGAACAGGGTATGATTTTTTCACTTTCGAGTGTCTTAAACAGGGTCAGGTTTCTAGAACTCCGGCGGCACACCCCTATCCAAAATGGGGTTGAGTACCCCCCCGGGGTCGCGAACAAGTTTCAGGATTCAGCATGTAACACCCCTTATGAAAATTGTTTCACATCGGTGATCGAGACAAATTTCAGATAAAAGTTTCAGCATGTAACAGCGCCTTTAGCATCGTTAAATGTCTTAAAATAAAAGTGGAATATATATTTACTTCGATTTCATTGTTTGCAGAGAAATTAGCATAAGACGTGCAAACCCGTATCCTGTCTTTTGATCAGCCAAATCCTAATGTATTCCTGTTTTTAAATCATTGACGGTGAGATCTGCCGAAATGTGTCAACTAAAAACAGCAGCTGCAAAGTTTGATTTTCACCACAATCGAACAACCTCTCGATTTCAGATTGATCGAGAGCCGTAGTAGATGAGAGTACATATCACTGTGTCAAAGTTCGTCATCGTTTGGTTTTCAAGACAAGTTTTTTCGAAGTAAAAACATTAACAAGGACCAAGATTTTATAAACTTAGCTTTTGATTCGCTTATTGATTCTAGTAAACATGGCATACCTTCTTCTTAAGCTGTTAAACTACGAATTAATACCCGGGGGGGGGGGGGGGGGGTTCTTCGGGGTCAAAACGCTAGGGATGATCGTCGGAAACCTCCAAAACGTACCCTAAAAAATACCCAAATGCCAAAATTTTCGACCCTAAAAAATACCTAACAGCTCAAAAATACCCCTAAAAATACCAAAAAATCAAACAACGGTGTTCTAATAAAAAGGCAGTAAGTAAAAAAAAATCGTCTCGTTTATTTTGTACCCCTAAAAAATACCATCTTTTCTGAAAAACCTTGGATTTTCTCTGACGACCCCTAAAAAATACCAAATCGGCGATTTCAACCCCTAAAAATACGACGATCATCTCTAGCACACCAATATAGGGAGTACCCCCCCCCCGGGATTAATACATTTGAATTGAAAACCGGCTTCACTGCAATGACCCTTTTCACTCGTATAACGGTAGTCTGAGAAGTCCACTGTATAAATTCTTTCACAAAATTAATTGAAACGTAAATATTTCAGGGGCGTAGCTAGCTTGGGTTATTGTGGTGTATACACGCACGAACCACTATAGAATTGAACCCAAAGCCCTGAGAAAATCCATCTTTTACTTAGAAATGGACCATTCAGTTGATTTTTGATACTAGCCGGTTTCCAATATAGTAAGTTCGATTTTTATTTTCGAGCCTGTTGCAACATATTTTTAGTTCACCCCGTTGTCCGAATTTCTCTACCAAATCCATCAGAGCTTAAATCAGAGCCGGCGAACAATCGGCGTTAAGTAAGGGTTGCCCTCGTGGCCTTTGATCTATATGCTCGGGACTCTATATCCCATGGGACACGAGTGTTCATTCTTAACTGTCTTAGAATATGATCACACTCACGAGCAATTTACCCGCTTTTATTGTTAAATTGTCTAAAGGCTTATTTGTTTTGCACTACTTTCTTGTCCGATACATTTTTGCGTTTTCAAATTGAAGAGGCTCATTTATGTCATGCACATCAGACCGGCCGGCTGGAGGCCGCTTTGGCTACAGAACTCCACAGGTTTTTTTAGGGATAGAAATTGTCACAATATATGAGATGGATACTAAATCTACTAGAGCGAAGAGCTAGTTAACGACAGCAAAAAAGTGCCTATTTTACGTACTATCAAGCCTGAAAACACAAGTTGGAGGTTTCGAGTATCTAAAATTTCTCACAGTAAGTTTGAGTTTGTTATAATTCATCTTATAGTAAAGGAAAAAAGGATGCTTAGTACTTGCCAGTTAATTTCATAGGGAAGATTTTCAGAATTTGCTCAGACAAATTTGATGCATGTACGTATATCGATATCAAAATGTTTAATATTTACAAGTATTTAAGTTGGTCATGGAACACAGAAAAATTTTGAAAATGATTATCAGCGCTTGGTATTTTGATGCTCTGTGTTCCGTAAATTAAGTAACTAAAGATGTCAAATAGTGGGGTTTTGAAATGCAGGAAAATTGTTGTATAAAGAAAACAGTACCGTCAGTGAGTTTCTATAACTAATCAGTATTCTTTATATAAAGCATACTAATGAACTCTTTAACAAAGGAATTCAAAAGACTTCATTAGTATGCTTTATATAGAGAATACTTATTAGTTATAAAAGCTCACTGACCGTACTTGTTTTCTTTACCCCACAATTTCCCTGTGCTTCAAAGCCCTCACCACTTGAAACCTTTAGTTACTCTATGGAATATAAAGCACCAAAATACTAAGCGCTGATTGGGCGAGTGAGTGTGATCATTTTCTAACTTTGGGTTAATTAGCGCTAACATCTTCGCTAACCCACTTTCGAAAAACCAGTGCCCGGACTTTACCTCTAATACTTCGTAATATAATGCATGGTGAATGAGCGAGAGTACATACCACGGCTACCCGTCGAACATTTGTTAAATATACAAAATGGAAAATAAACGTTAAAATTGTACTTCTTCGTCGGTAATTTTGTCAGGAAACGCAAACAATCTTCGTAATTTAGTCAGGAAACAGACAAAAAATTATTTTTCGTCTCAGACGCCTTTCAGAGTTCTGACGACACAATCATCATCGATCCTTCTGACGACCCAGATGATTTCCGTGAACGTTATCTGTTCAAAAAACGAACCCAACAGACAAACAGCTGATGGTTACGCAGATCAAGTACCCAGAACTTTATAAAGGACTACATTTGTACAGTAAGAAATCATGTACTCATTAAGCCTGGTTTTCACTAGACATTAGCATAAGCATAAGCAACATACGCAGACTCAGTATTGTATTTATCACATAGGTGTGAAAAAAGTCAAGCTGCACTGCTAATGAGCACTGCCTTACTGAGTCTGCGTATGTTGCTTATGCTTTTGTCACTAGTGAAAACTAGCCCTTACTTGCTATTATTTATTATTATCATCAGTATACTAGGCCAAATAACAAACTGCCCTCTTGAAAACGCGCCGTTCAGCGGGCGAAAATTGAATTTGACGGGCCGCAAATACATTTGCAGCCCTGTTGCTGATTGGCTGAGAAGGCATCGCACGACAGCTCTCGACCAATCAGAATTCACAAGAAAACCATTTTAAAACTTGAGTCAATCGTTATTTTTATATTTATTTGAAGACAACTTTTATCGTACTGATCAAGCGCCATTTTACCACTAATATGGAAGAATTTCCAAGAATTTCCCAGTTTCAATTACAAAGTTTGTTATTTGGCCTAGTATATTGATGATAATGATAATGACATGACTTTTGTCGAGCATATTGTTTATTTGTGGCCCTTGTAGAATCATTTGCACCCTCGCTTCGTTCGGGCGCAAATGAAGCTACTCGGGCCACAAATAAAAATATGCCCTCCAAAAGTCATGTTATTGTCCTATTATAACACACAAAGTCAAATACTCCGTGCTAATGATTACAGAACATATTTTCATATGTTAAGTTATTTAAATATCTTAAGATTTACGATTCTGTACAAATCTAAATGAACTTCCATCTAATAGCCTTACGGATGAAGAATTTCATAGATTTATTGGCACCTGGTCTTATCGAAATATTTCGCTGATTAATTCAAATGATTTATTCAAAAATACCCTGGAAAGTCCAGATAAAGAAGATGAATTTAATTACCTTTCTAGTGATGGTGGACTAAATATAGGATCAAAGTATTATAATGTAAATGAACTGGCAAATATTTTCAAAAGGTTCAAAACAAAGGTATTTCTGTTTTCCATTCTAATTCTAGAAGTCTTTCCAAAAATATTGACATCTTGAATGACATGCAAGAGTCATTTAAGGAAAAACCTAGTGTTATAGCTATCTCAGAAACAAAACTAAAGACGATAATATTCACAACATCTCCATGCATCCCCGGCTATACTAAACTTCGTAAGTACAGTAAGAACTCCAGTAAATCACAAGCTGGCGGAGTAGCTAGGCCATTTCTAAAGTAATCATTTTCATTAGGCGACCAGATTTGGATTTTATATCGCAAGACAACGAGGCATGCTTTATTAAAATACCAAGAAAGAACTAGAAAGAAAAAAATAAACAAAAAATAAAAACCTCATGTATTTACAGGCACTCATCTACCAACTGTAATTAATTCAAAGAAACCCTAGCTTTATGAAACATTCTACTGATCGATTTGGCCAGCTTGAGGTTTACGTTGTTGGAGATAAATCTTTTCAATTACTGTTCTAATGATTATGGATTTACTATGAATTTATTATTTAGATATGCTCTTCAATATTGGCTATATGTAATATATAAGGAGACTGACTACGTTGGCAAAAAGTAATTAAAAATCATCCACTTGAAAGGTTTTTAATTAGAAATTTAATGGTGATTCCAAAATGAAAAAGAAAAATGGGGTGTCCCATGCTGGCTTTTGAGATTATCAGTTTTGAATAGATGCCCTTTTACGAGTTTTTAGGACAAAAATAGTGCTTTCGGAAGTCTTAAGAAAAAATATTACAAATCGATAAATAGCTCTAAGATAATAGCTCTAAGACGACCACAATTGTTTTCTACATGAGCTCATAGTAGACTTCCTACGCATACATCTGTTACATGATTTTATTCCAACTTTGTGTGGTACAAAGAATTGCATGCATTTTTACAATTTTTCCAGTCCCTGTATGTTCAATTGAAAATGTTCCCGTATATGCACATGATTTGCATTGGTTGTAAATTGCATTGCCTTATATCAAACGTATGCAAGTCGTTCATCAAAGCTCATCCTAGAAGACTTTTCAGCGCCTCGCTGCATGCTTGATAATATGTAGACATGTCATCGTCCACCAAATGACTCATTGACTGACAGCTGGTTTTATATAACGCATGTACATGAATTGAACTAGTGTCTACAAGACTATACTATGTATGAGCAGTTATTAAAAATGTTTGAACTTAGTACGGATTATAACATTTAAATGGCTTGAAACCATGTCTCCCTGACCCAATGATCTGTTATATCTCTCCACCAGTCCAACTTAATTAGTGCCGCAACCCCCCCTTTTAAAAAATCCTGGATCCACCCCTGATTTTTGATGTAATGACTATAACATACCTTTTTACCATACCATTTCTCGACTTTTGTACCGTGACTCCTATCGATCCGGTAAAAAGTCTCCTGAATAGTAATTAACTTTTTTTTTACAAATTTGATATGGTTTGAGATATCAGTCAAGCTACTTTTTCAAATAAGTACAAAAAAAGTATATGGTCCCATGCAAAAATGGAAGGTTTTTTGCCGTCAAAGGTGTGAAAACAGCGAAAATAGTCTCAACAGCAAGCCATCCATCTTGGAAAATGAAGACCGCTTGGCATTATGGTGCAGACCACAATACCATGCGGTCTTTAATTTCCAAGATGGCGCCGCTTCAACGTAGTCAGTCACCTTAAAAAACGAACAGGAGTGTGCACCAACTGCGAGTATTTTAAATGACTTCTAAAACTTATATATAGTCCTAAACATTATCATTAAAGATCTCAACAAAAATGTGTTCTAAAGCATATTATGTTGGCTGTATTCAGCATAAACCAAGTTTATTTTATGACTCAGTTAGTTATGAATAGAAATTATTGAAATAATAGGCATTCATGTAGTCTCTCAGGAAAAGAAATTCTACGCAGAACAGTCCTCCAATAACTTCGTTAGTAAATTGCATTTTTGTAAATAGATCTATATGTTAAAAAATAGAAGCATGCGTGCAATTTGTGATTCATGTTTGCCTTAGTTTAATCTATGATTCTGTGTTCGATTCTGTGTATCATAACGAATATGCAGCGCGCTTTCGTATATATAAAGCACAAACTGACGAAACACACAAAAACTTTGGAAGATGCTGTGCCCTCAAGTCAACGATCGAAATATTCGACTAAGTGGGCCCACAAAATTTTCATAGACTGGCAGATGCAGAGAGACCCCAAAAAAGAAATTCTAAAATAAAGCTTTTACTGTACGTAACAAATGAACTTGTTGAAGTGAGTTAACTGTCGTTTTTATTGTCTAGGTTCGTCGGAAAAGGCGTTACGTCGTTTTGAGGCTGATTAGTGTTGGGCTGTTGGGCTGATTAGTGCCAGTAGTGCTCAGTAAACCGTGGTAGTTATAAAACTGTTTAATAAATATGAGTGTTTTAACTGTACGTCATATCACAGTTAAAACACTCATGTTTATTAGATAGTTTTATAACTACCACGGTTAACTGAGCACTAGTAGCACTAATCAGCCCAACATGAATTATTAATCAGCCCCGCACTTTCCTAGAATATTCAAAGCCGCCCCTAACTTTTAGTTTGCTGAAACTTTATCTCGTGTTAAATATTTCGTCACGTGTTTGATTTGGCTACTTACTTCATTGCCTATTCATGAGTTTTAGAAATTCCATTTATCACCAAAGCTACTAGAATACGTATCACACTTCTACTCTAATTGATCACTTAATGCTTCCAACCCTTAAGCCCTCATACAAAGATAGCCATAACAACATTTGTGGGGTAAAGGGGCATAGGGAATAGGTGCTCCATCTGCGCATGCATGAACACAAGCATACTTGTCAGGCACACAGAGAGAGAGGCGATAATATATCCTCTCTCAGGGTTGATCATTCCCTAGGCCACTGGCTTGGCAGGAGTTGCACCACACGCTCACTCTCTAGGGGAGATACACAACACTCCCCGAGGCCGCCGAGGGGTGCTCCAAAGGAGGTGGCAAGGAGGGGTGATAATCCTCTCTCTAGGGTTGATAATCCCCTAGGCCACTGACTTGGTCTGAGGTGCAGGATTTTTGGGGGGATCACTTGATTTTAGTCGAAGCAAAAGGGTGGATCACACGGTTTTGATCATACTGGAAGGGGGGGTCACAAATGATGAACAATAATTAATTAATTCTTGTACCGAGCAAGCCGTTATTTCTTATCTTTAGAATATAGACTAAAAAGGTATATGTGCGCTGATCAGAGCGGCTCGCGCTTCGCGCTCGCAAGCATTATTTTATATCATCTATATAGTTGAGTAGTACTTTTTTGCAGAAAAATCTAAAAACGGTTTATACGGCATTGCTATTAAAAACCGACCGAGCTCTTGACGGCTCATTACATCACATGTTTCATTTCCCAAAAAGGTAAAACAAATTAATTGAATTTGATAAAAAAATATGGCCATTTTTTGCCAAGCGGCTCACGCTTAAAAGATCTAGCTATATATATATATATATATATATATATATATCTCTGGAAAGAAACATCCCCAAACAATGTAGAAACGGTGGTTACGAACCCTCTTTTCTTCAACATTCGTGCCGAGCGGCTCGCGCTTCGCGCTCGCAATAGCAGAACATTATATTCCCCCACATACAACAGCTACAAAACACGGTTGGGAACAGAAGAGCTCCTTTTGTTACGTGCTTTCTTTGTTGGAAAATTTGATACATTTCGGAACTTCTTTGCAGCACGTGTTAGGCTTGAAAATAAATTCGAGTATACTCATAGCTAGCCCCCATTCTATCGAGAATGAAATAAATGGTCCTAATGAGATTTTATGGGCTATAAACCTTGGATTTTTAAGCCACACACTTTTAAGCTTGTAATTGCTCTGTGGTCCTTGGAAAGAGGAAAGTGAATGAATGGACCTACAGCGACTTTAGCTACAGTGGGAAGAACAGGTTGTGAGTATGACTCGACTGACTTCAAAAAACATGCAGGTTTGACTACCGTCGAAATGAAGGCTGCGTATTAACACTATAACCACCTCTTTTTTTTGGGGGGGGGGGGGGATCATCAAAATAACAACCCTCAACAAGGGGGAATCATTAAAATGGTGCAGTGAATTATGGGGGGATCAGATGAATTTTACTGTGTTGTAACAAAAAATCCTCAATACCCCCCCCCCCCCACCCCCCCCGGCGATAAATAATGACAGGCCGAGAAAAAAAGAACTAGAAAAAATGTCAACTTTCACAAAATAACTTTTAATTGATGTCAAAAGTTGCCAAAAGTCATTGTTTATTGGTCCTGTGAGTGGCTTTGATGTAAGTTTTTTCTTTGAAAGCGCTAAAAAAGTGGAGACTGGTCGACCATTCAAACGAAAGCACAGTTGACGAGAAAAATTCTATCTCTTCAAAGGAACAACTTACATCGCCGCTCACAGGACCAATAAACAAAGAAAGCTTAAAGCTGAAAAGCTGGCCGAAAGAAATTAAAACTTCACAGAGAAATTCAAGCACATTGATATTTGACAAAATGACCAGAGCGAGAGACCATTTTGGCTCTTGTTTGTTGTTTTATTAGTCTTCATCTTTGTTAGGCCCTAACTCGAAAACTTAAGTTAACTTAGGGCCTATGCATTCCTCTAATATTTTCCTGCAATCTTAACCACGTCACTCCACTCCTTGAAAAACAACAAAAAATTGTAAAAAGAAAAAAAATGTTATTGTACATTTGAACTGTAATGTGTGTGTATATATATATATTTTCAAAAATGCAGAAATAAATTGTATTGTATTGTAATTGTATTGTATTGTTGTTGTTGTTGCCTAATTCGTTTTTGCGAGTTATCACCAATCCTCAATCTCTCATTGCAGGACCAAAATGATCAATAATACTACTATTCAAGAGAAAATTGCAGATTGCATCAAGAATTTGTCTTGGCACAACGGCAATGAAACAAAACGTGTCTTCTGGGCAGCTCCAACGGCGATGCGGGTACCGTTTGTCGTGGTTGCTGCTGTAATATTTGTCTCGGGACTGACTGGCAATTCTTTTGCTCTTTTTCTCAAGTACAAGGCCATTACAAAGAAACGGAACATTTTCCAGTCCGTCCTACAACGTTCAGTGACAACCAATATAATGATCAGCCATTGCCTGTCTGACTTTCTCACCACATTGATTTTAGTGCCTTTCTACATCGTAGATGTCCTATTTGATGTTACTGCAATCAGTGCTTGGGCTTGCACGATAAATGGTGCGTTCGTTATATTTTTTAGTATTGTCAACGGTAATACTCTGGCTCTTCTCTTAATTGAATTCTTTTTCATGGTTGTTTGGCCCACAGGGGTCCCTAAATTATCTTTTTTCAAGAAAGCACTTGTAGTTGTTTGGATGGAGGGAATTGTCTTTGGTTTGTCTTCATGGCTGTTCATGAATACCACTGAAACGGAGACAGCTCCAACTAAATACCTAACAGTATGTCGTTTTGAGCCACTAACTCCACTTGGCGAAGTGGCCTTAAAAACCTTCTCAGTTTTGGTCCTGATTTTGCCGTTTTCCTTTATCTTCATCTCTACAGTAGCAGCAATCTGCTGGATTTGCCTGAAAATGGGGCAAACCAACATGCCTCTCATTCAGCAACATAAACTACAGATCATTAAGCAAATTCTCATGTTACTGGTGGCTTTTCTAGTCCCTTACATCTTTGCTGTTGTTCGAAATCTTCCCGGCTTTTTTCGCTCAAATGAGGGGAGAAACTATCTTTCTAGAAATGAAGATATCGCAGGACATTTTGTCTCAACTTATAGTTCGAGGCTACTTGCACTGTCAAGTTGTGCCATCAATCCAATCGTTTACTACCTTGGATTTCCACAATTTAAAAAGATGGTAAAGTATTACTTTAGAACCATAATTCGGAGCATTGTGCATCAACTAAATCCAAGTGGAGTTCAGCCCATCAACCAACTCGCAGACGCTAGAAAAATCAACCCGCCAATGGCGGCATAACTCGTGGATTGAGATCTATGTGCAGAGGAAGCCCATGAAGCATTGAGAAGTGTCTTTTGTGTAATCCTTTACCTTTAGTAGCGTACGCTTTATCTGATGGAGCGTGTTGCATGAGGCTCATTGTAGCGTGACCACCAAAGTCTGAATAGACCATTTCACGGTTCTCGTCGATCAACCTCAGCCTCGACAGCATGTAATATATTCTTTAGAAACTGACTAAAACCCATGGTAATGTAAGGAATGCACACATCTACAAGCATTCGAAACAGTTTAAAATTCCACAGGCTGTAATCAAATTCTAAAGATTATATTACATACTGTTGAGGCTGAGGTTGACCGACGGGGAGGGGAGGGGAGGGGAGGGGAGGGGAGGGGAGGGGAGGGGAGGGGAGGGGAGGGGAGGGGAGGGGAGGGGAGGTTATTTTTTAAACCACTTCAAACGCACCGTCTCGGGTTTGCATTGAAATTCAAGACCTCGGGCCTGCGGCCCTCGGTCTTGAATTTCAATGCAAACCCTCGCCCTAGCGTTTGAACCTTTATCTACTAATCCACTACGCACTCCAGTCTTCGAAAATATTTTTGCCTATCTCTCATACGGTATTTTGTCATGGGGCAGTACTTATAAAACGAAACTTGCCAAAATTCAAAAACTTCAAAATATATGTATTAGGTGCATGTTTTTTGCCAACAAATTTGAACATGCTATTCCGCTTTTCAATGTATCCGGTCTTTTAATAGTCAAGAACATTTTCATCTTCAAAAGTGCAAGTTTTGCACATAAACCTATCAACAACAATTCAAAAACACCTGTTGCATTTAGGAATATCCTTAAGCAATGTAAAGATCAGCACTGTTATAATACTAGGTACGCTTCTCAGGGGAATCTGGTTCGTCCTTCTGTCAGGACCAATTACGGAAAATTCACTTTCAAGTTTTCCATTTGTGAAATTTGGGAAAAAATTCCTTCTGCTATCAGGCAACTCCCTTCTTTTGCTCTTTTTAAAAGTCGCCTTCGGTTTCATTTACTTCTTGCCCAATCTGAAAATGGTTGATCTCTTGCTTCCATCTCTTTTATGACAAAATTTCATTATAAAGTGTCCACTTTAGCTTGTCCATCGCTGTTTATTTTTTTCCGTGGTGTGGGTGGTTGCCAACACAAAAGTTGAAACTACTTTGGCAACCACACACACCTCTATATTGATTCAATAAAGTATATATCTTAAATGTAAATATTTAAAATTGTAAAAAATGTATTTTCTGTATATATTGTAAATGTATTTTAAATGTAAATGATGTATTTATCTTAAATGTAAATATTTTCTGTACATATTGTAAACGTGTGTGAATAAAGTTCAGTTCAGTTCAGTTCAGTTCAGTTCAGTCGATCGTCTCCTGTGTTGATCTTGGGAGAGATCAAGAATCAACAAGTACAAGGTATGACAATTACCAACTCCACTTTTACGAAAATCACAAAATTAAATTTAACAATGCTGGTAGTCATTGCCAGAATTGTTGGCTCGATTTTGTCTGGACGCGAATGCACGGAGGATGGTAATGAGATTGGCTCCCCCCACGCCCCCTGTACATAATGTTGCTGTGAAAATCCCGACACCTACTATTCGGCAATCAGTCTGACATACCTTTTAGCTACCAGCAACGTTGTACAGGTGGGAGGGGTGTCCAACAATATGGCCGCAAAGTGTATAATGTACAAAAAATCGTAAATTTTACGTCGTGGCAATTAATTCTGGCAAGGATTGTAGCTTAGTCTCAGTTCGTGCGCTCACGATATTTATATGAAACTATGAGTCGGGATGAAGGATATAAACTCCCAAGGGTTTACAGCAATCAATTGAAGTCACACCTTGTTACCAGAGAAAGGGAAGTAAACGTAACTACTTGCTATTTTTATTAATTAAACGCCCAGGATGTTCGCGACCCGACTTTCTTTATTTCTACGATTGTCTGTTTTTCTTAAGTTTGATCATGAAAGGGAGCATCGATCCTACTCTTATAAGTACTGATATCAGTGCGATTCCTCAAAGGAGCAGTCGGAAGGTAGGATTTTTATACAAACAAACAAAAGTTTTCGTTATAACACTCTCCATTTTTGTCTAAAACAGTTTTAACAGTCATAGGTCATGCTTGTTCAATATTCACATCTGTTTGATGAGGCGAAGTAACCTGTCAGCGGTTTGTGTACATTGCTGGATTCTGACAACGCTCTCTTTAGCCAGATCTCGAAGCTGAGTACAATCTTGAATGGTAGCGATATCTGCGTACAAATCTAAAGCTGTAAACAAAGGACAAAACGGGAAATGAGTATATATAGAATTAATATAGACTTACAGTTAAACATTTCAAAAGAAAAATAAACCAATGATTGTTGGACCTTTCGATGTCATCGGAATTTTATTTTAAACCACCCTTCCTATTTAATGCTGGTCGCTCTACCAAGTGCTAGAAATCGCACGATCTTGAGTATAATTCGGAATTAATAGATACGAGTAATGTTTTGAAAGTTCTCACAATTGGACGAGCCTTTTGGCTGCTCACACTTTTTTCCATTCTAGTTTGTTTACTTTGATCTCTGCTATAACCAATATTCTATTAGTTTTTTTTTAAATTTCCTTGTAGAAAGTATTTTTTATGCATTGAAACTGGAATGCTTTTATACTTAGTTGAAATAAGTGTGATGTTCAAAGAGACCACAGAAAATAAGCCTTGTTCGACGTATTTGACTGATTCTAATGGGTGACGTATAGCGTGTTGAGATAGCCTCATCTAGAACGCTTCTGGGCCAATCAGAGTGAGCGTACTATCCAAATTATTTTATAATGCACTATACAAAATTTCTTCGAGGAAAGACGAATGTCTATAGCATGTTTTCATTTAAAATGTGCAGACTTAAACAAGAAGACAATAATATTTCAAAGAGGGAAGAAACTTTGAAAACAAAATGAAATGAAGTTAATTTGTATTCTGACCAAATTACAGTTCCTTTTCATTTCTCTTATAAAGTATTGAAATAAATAACAGAGCATTACAGCAGCTAAGCACAAATTCGAGACTCAAGAATTTCAAAATTCAGAATTCAGTTTTTACTTAATTAAAAGATCCGATTTCAAAATTGAGAAATCCCTTAATTGAAGTTCTACTTCAGTGGCAGGTGGTACAACGATCGTTACCCGTCGGTTCATTCTTTCGTTTGACCGTCTATAAACGCATTCAATTATCTATTGTCATGCTTATTTTTCCTTTCTCCGTCCTCTCTTTCTTCCTCCTTCCTTTCCTTTCTTCCTTTCATCCTTTCTTTTTCCCTTTTACTAATTAACATAAGAGATGTTGTTAGGAGCAAGGATCATGGCACAGTTTAGTGCGCGGCCTTGTATGTGCAAGAGGTCCGAGTTCGATTCCCAATGACCTCACATTTTCGCCTTTTTTTCTATTCCGAGTAGATTTAATTAGTTTTAAATACCCTTAAAACGGAGTATTGGTGGAGAGAGACGCACACTTTGAATGCTTTATATACACGTGCCCCTGACGAGCTCTGCGGAGAATCGGGCAACTAATTCAGCCTGCGCTTTCGAAATAAAATGAATTATCTTTACCTCTACTTATTCTTTTATTTTGACGGTATTTTCCGAATCGGTTTTTTTTTTCTCATAGAGAGATTGATTAGAGAGATTACTTTTCGAATAATCTTTACAGAAGAAGAGAAGCGCCAGCTACACAGGCTACTGGAAAAGCTGCTTACCTAGCCTAATGTTTACTTTGAGGCCGCGTTTCAAGTTATCAAGGTTCCGTATTTGTTTTCTGATGTAAGGTTTTCTCCAGGGTGAATGCTTTCTACTTCTTCGTTTTTTCCTAAAAACTGCAAAAGGCATTCCTTATGACATTATTTCAAAGGTATGATGTTGGTCCGTAGACTTGAATAATATAGTTTACTACATTGCGCGAAAACTTACAGTTGTGTAATAAAATAAGTTTCGATCCACGTAGCATAAGTACATGTCATTAATTCTGGGGAGCCAGGGGTATTATTAAATTCTCTCACTCGTTTCTTGATCTCTACCAAAAAACGTCCCCTAGGAAAGTTGTCTGTTAAAACTTGTTCCAGAAGTAAAGTTTTCTCTTGTTTAGTTACAATTAGTCGACCTGATCAAGTCGAGCGATCAGCAACTACAGTATGTGTAGACAAATTACATCTTCAACATCAACTTCAACATCAACATTGAAATGGAATAAACAGCAAACAGGGCTCTAGGGTTCCTCAAAAGGAACCTTAGGATTAGCTCGCCAATATTAGCTAAAGACCTCTGCATATAACACACCGGTACGTCCTTTAATTCCTTAGAATATGCATGTACAGTTTGCCACACACACACACACACACACACACACACACAGGAGCCGATATACACCTATTTCAAAAAAGGTTGTCAGAGCTAAAGGCGATAGGCGATAGGAGATAGGTCATTCAAATTCCAAAGTAATCAAGAAGTTTTAAAAATTGCTTCGTTAGTCCGTTCGTTTTGCTCCGAACATTGGATATGAATGTCTGATTGTTGACTTTCTTGATAAAAACAAATAGAAAACCCAACCGTGAATTGTGCAATGACCTATCTCCTATCGCCTATCGCCTTTAGCTCTGACAACCTTTTCTGAAATAGGTGTATGTAAGCTTGAGATGGTACAGCGCAGGGCTGTAAGATTTGTTCCGAACAAATACGTTACCTCCAGCTAGTGTCAGTGACTTGTTATCACAGGTTGGTTGGGCTTCCTTGCAATCACGAAGGCAAGCCTTGAGACTTGATATACAAAATACGCAATGGTCGATATGGGCTCTCAACATCTACTAACACCTTACGTGAAACTTTCAATGAACCCACAAGCTTAAAATCTCGTTCTCACGTACGTACTAATTATCATCGACGACTTCTCATTTTTTCCCAAGAACAATGCGAGCGACAAGTCTAATAAATGTCTTCAAGAACAGACTCTGGTCGCATTATTCATCTGAAAACCGCTGACATTTTACATTTCACGTTATTTATCTCCACGCACCTGCACAGCACCTTGCATTTTATTTTGCGCACCTCCACACAACAGCACAAAGCTCACAAGAAGAAGACAAACAATAGTTAGAAAAGAAAAGAGAGAAAATAAACAAAAAGAGAAAAACGCAAGAAGAAAAGCAGAAAGGAAAAGAAAGGAAAAGAAAGGAAAAGAAAGGAAAAGAAAGGAAAAGAAAGGAAAAGAAAGGAAAAGAAAGGAAAAGAAAGGAAAAGAAAGGAAAAGAAAGGAAAAGAAAGGAAAAGAAAGGAAAAGAAAGGAAAAGAAAGGAAATAATCGAAAAATAATAAAAAAGGAAAGAAAAGTTCAGGCGAGTAAACAAAAGGGAAATAAAAAAATAAGAATAAAATAAATTTCGAAAGGAAAAGAAAAAAAAAAAAAAGAGAAAAAGAAGGAGCACGAAAAGAAGGAAGGAAGGAAGGGCCAAAAGGATCGGGAGGAAGGGAAGGAGGGAGGGAGGGAGGGAGGATTAATTCCTAATATCTCACTCAGAGTCTTAAAATATCAAACCTTGCCGCCACGTTTTGTTGATATTCTTTACTTTTGCCAGCAAGTCTTTCTTGGTTCGCTCATAGATTGGTCTATGATTGCAAGATGTAGGATATTCTGGACAACACTCATCAAACTTGACATCAAGCTTTTTAGAGTCCATGGACGAAGACACTAATAGCGATGTAGGTATCGCAGTTTTAGGCAAGTAAGGCACTCCTATATAAACGTTAATGATGAAACATAGAACAATCCAACTGACTGAAATGCACTGTTGTACCCTCTTCTTGTCAAACCCACCTTCAATAGGTCATTTGTATTACAACCACCAGAATGCATTGCCCACTTTGTCTTGTGAAGTAACTAGTGCCAATTGTTCTACCGTATATTTTAAAGGCCAGGTGAGAATAAAAATCTTAAAAAGAAAGAAAATTTGTAAAGCATTCTGGTACTTGTTGCATGTAAAACGAAACCATCGTGCAAAATAAATGTCCTATTTGAAGGTATTTAGAACCAGTCACCTGGCAGGGAATGAATCCTTAAAAATACACGTGATCAAAATCCACAGGAGTTAGATCGCACGTGATCAGATCGTGGTTACTGAAAAACCGCCTGGAATGGAATCTGGGAATGGGTTTGGGCTAAAATAATCAAATGGAAAAGAGATAGGTCTTGGTCTCGCAACAAAGCCTGAGTTATTTACTCTAGATTTTCTGTTATAACTTTTGCTAATACTAATACGCACGCAATACTATTCCCTTATTGTTTCCTCCTCCTCCCAATTCCATTAGAGTCGTTTTCGTATGAGTGGGAAATTTACCGTACCGTATCGTAACTGTACCAGTATCATAGTTTCTATAAAAACATTCGAAATTCCTGCTGTAACCGTATCGTATCGTAACCGTACAGTGTTCCCACTCATACGAGAACCACTCTATCTAAGCCTAAGAAGTTAACGTTCTGATACTTATTGAAATTAATTTTAATTTATGACAGGATGTTTTTGTTGAGCTTGCGAAACGTCAGTGATCGAGTTTTCCGCAGTCAAACTGAATACCAAATTTTTGTCTTATTTGATTTTTCGTAAAAAAGGACAGCAAACTTTACTAGACTGTTTCCTACAAGTATGATAAATAATTTGAACACTACTTACGTGCGATTTGATTTTCCATTTGCTTGTGAAAAGGTTTGTGGGGATTTCCTCGTCCACGGGCCTTACAGATGACTATGTTGGCCAGTAAAACTACAAACACCTCAAAATAGACGTTCATTTTTCTGACTAGTGTTTTAACAGATTGTTAGTTAGTTGTCTGGTTTTAAATAAGTTAAGTATACATACTCCATATTAGTAATTTATGGGACAGGTTATGTAGATTGCTCAGTGATCTTTCAAACAAAAGAACAGATTAACAATTTATATAACGCCGCACGTCAATTATTAGTTGCTTATGAATTACGGGTGAATATGTAAATTTTGAAATTCCTTTTCCAGTTTTTTGGCATTGCAAACTAACTTTCTTTGTTTGTCGTGGCGTTAATTGGTGAAATATTTTTTCAAATACCTATACACCGGATATACAAGTAGGGGTGGAGTACCTCCTTCCATCTCAATCCTGTCTAAGGAGTAAGTTTTAAAGTTTTGTAGGCGTTAATCAGTCTTTCGCACGAATAGTTTTAAGTTAACCCTAAACTAAGGTCGCACTTCAAACACCTGAAAAATGGCAACAAATACCAGTCACAGCCCCTGTCTAAGGAGGAGGTTTTTCAGTTTTGTAGTTAATGAGTCTTTCACACGAACAATTTTACGAATATCTTTACCTGAATTAAACTAAGATCGCACATAATTAAAACTCCTGAAATTGGCAACAAACACTTGTCAGAATCCCTGTCCTAGGAGTAAGTTTTGAGGTTTTGTAGGTGTTAATCAGTCTTTCGCCCGGATAGTTTTACTAATAAGTCCACTCACCCTAAACCCAGGTCAAAATTCAAAAACCTGAAAGGTGGCAACAAACACCAGTCACAGCCAAACACCGTTAAACAAGCAGACTAAAGGTCAGACAGTAACAGTTATTAGATCTTATTTGACTGTTATATCTTCATTCCTTTTTGACGTGGCGAACACTTCATATATATTTGCAGCGGAGACTTAGCTGAGTGGCATCAGAGTATTTCTCTGTTTTTGAAGTTAGATCTGGAGGTAGACAAGGTAACTTGGAAGGGTATGTGTGTTCATGCTATGCGGTTTTTGGATGTCGTGCGCGCGCAATATGAAATAAGGCAAATTGGATTTTCTTCGATTTACGAGTGCATTGATTGCATGTGTATTGATAAGATCCTTTTACAGTAGCAAATGTTCTTTGACGGTTTTTGCTTGCGTGGAGGAGAAAATTCGACAAGCAAATTGCTTGCAAGACTCCCTGTATCTCAGTCAGAGAAACTATGTCTGAAAGCTTTTGTAGTAAAGGTACCTTTTTTCATAATAGCATAAAACATATTCATTATTGTAATATGCATGTACTATGCCAAATATAACCAAAACGTTATTTCATTTACAAATCCAACAATTTGTTTTTGTACCAGGTACAAGTATGGCGTCTAAACGATTAGTTATCGCCTTGTGTTTCCTCATATCTCACCATGAAATCATTGTTGCCAAGCAACACGCCAACCATGTCCGTGAGTTTTCACGCGATAAAATTCTTAAGAGGCATCATTCCACAGATCGCAAGGAGAACAAAGACATTGGTCACGTGGTCTACGATTCAAGGGGTCCAATCTACATAGGAAGTGATTTAGCAGAGCTTTACGGTGAAGAAGAAATTGAGGATTTAAGCACCGGTAAGGAGTATGTTTATCGGTCTTTATCCGCCCTGTCGAGGCGTTCCTTAGAGAATGTTTTCGAGTTTAAGTTATTAACACCTATATTTCAAATAAGGTTGTCGAACGAGTAACACACGCGACTTGCCGTAGAGGAGTATGGGTAGATGGAAACACTTTCTCGCTTTTCGACTTTGGTTTCGATTATTACAATCGAAACAGCAAGCGAGAACATGATGAGTATGCGCGAACCGCTGGACGGAAGTGGCCTCAATTACGGTTTTAACCTGGCTTAGGGCTACCTCTCTCATAAAGAGAGTTGTATATAGTCTCCCCAAAGTTTTCCGGAGCATTACAGTCGAGTGCAGAAGTACGAACAGCTAGAAATTATCTTTTCAAAATTATCCATTTGTCCGCAAGACAATAGAAGTTGGAGACATGCGCAGATGTTATCACTTCCTGCTTGCAATTGGCCGCTAACAAAAAGAGCAAGGGACTGGGTCCAAGTTTGTAAAACCAACTCAATTAAGGTTCCAGAAAAAAACCATCACATGAAAGAGTAGCATACAACATACCTGCTGACCAAGTCTGGGGATGTTTGACTTAATAGAAACAATGTTATGAGCATTCAAACCCTGTCAAAATTACAAAGAAATGTATGGTGTCCAGCCAAAACGTCCAGCCAAACCATACATTCTCTGTATTTTAAGAAAATTTTGAAACATCATAATTCTATTTCCATTTGCACAAACATGATAAAATTTTCAATTCTTACTTATTTTTATGTGTTATTTCTTATTATGAAGTCTGTTTGCGAATTAACTCGTATCTAAGAAACTTGGTCCCATTCCCCTGCTCTGTTTGTTACTGGCTAATTGAGTTACTTTAAAGTATGATAAGGGAGAGGTGAAATAGATCTTTCGCGTTGATTTTTGAGTCGTCACAGTAAATGCTCCCCATGCTTCCTTTCTGGTCAGTTGCATGGTTTGGAGCCTTTTAGCCGGGCGCATCATAAATAAATCATTAATTGATAAATTACTTACTCATAACTTATCCTCATATTTCTGCAGATGATGCCTTGTACTCACGTTCAATGGTTTCCTCGAAGCATCATAGTAAGATATTTGGTTATATATTTACTGAATTATCATCAAAACTTGTCGTTTTAATTTCTCTCTGTTCTAAGCGAGCGATTGCTAAGAGCAAACCATACAATAAGCCCCTAGCGTGATGACGTTTTGACCTCTCTCTATACTAGAATCCTTTTCGAGTTATCAGTTCTTCCGACAACAGAAGATAATATTAGTAACATTCTTTTCACTCAACAGCAATATAAACAATAGTGCAGCATGCCTGCATTCTTTGACGGCAGACGCAATCAGTCCAGTTGCGAGATATGCTTCACCTTCCACATACAAAGGACTGAGAACGAGGCTATACGAGTTAAAACTTTTGTCTTGTTACGAATGACTGAGCTTTATGCACGTAGCCTCGTCTTGATACTTTTGTAAGTCGGCTAGCTATTACAAGATTATTGAGATTGATTAGCAATGAAACTACAAAGTTTCCAGTGCTTGAAGCCGTGTGGGATCTACAGCAAACTTTGTATATTTGTTGACATGCGCATTTATGTTTTTGCAGTGTAATTTGCTGAATTCACTCTGATTTGGCGGTTTGATGAGGTTCAGCGGTAACTCTTACAAGTTACAATACTACAAATATACAGAGAAACTATTTTGCTATTACAGTTTTTTTATCTTACTTAATTATCTGTTGCAATTGTTGTATTTTTGTCAGATTTCACAAAAAGTATTCAAAAGACCGAAGGAGGAAAGCGTCGTAAGTACTGTGACAAAACAAATGAAAATGTGAAATAAAAACGCAATATGAAATGCGATGCATGAAATATGAAACAATGAAATAATAATGGAAAAATGAACACAATGGAATGCAACTTAAGCTTGTGACACATATATAACACCAAAAACAATACGTTGCTAATTTTCCCGTATCGTATCGTACTGCATCATCGTATAGCACGTCGTAGCTTAAGGTAGCTCGGTCTAGTTTTTTTCACGGTCAACTAGCAACGTTTAAACAGTCGTAGCTCCCGCTCCAGAGCGTCTTTTGCCAAGATCTTTTCACGCTTGTCTAGATATAGAATGAAGTTTTTAAAAAAGTATATTTTATTGAAATCCGTTTTATTTTAGTGAAGAAATTATTATGTCGTCTTCTTTACTTAAAGCTCATTTTCAAGAAAAATCGGTCTAAACTTTTAGAGCCACATATCCTACAGTAAAGTTGTTAGTTAGGTCTACATTCTGAGGAAGTGTCAAAAAAATCGTACTCATAGTTTTTGAATAAAAACGGTTTTATTTTTTTGTATACAAAAATTCATATGTTTTGTACTATTTACGATAACAACCCACTCTGACAAGATACAATAAAATCCTTGCTCCCAGTTATTGCCAAGACTTAGTTCTACACTTTCTGAGATTTTCAATAGATTCGGCCAAGGCAATGATTTTTAAGAGTGGTACAAGTCATGTAATATTTTTGTTCATTTTCTCGCAAAACTTGAAATTTTTGCTTCTGAACGCGCTAATTAAAAAATCGTCGATGAATTTTCTTTTAATTTCCGCTATTAATTATTCAGAATATGTCCAATTATGGTTCCAAGTTGGTAATCGAAAGAATACCTAGAAGTTGCTCAAATAAAATTTCAAACTTAGGTATATTTGCATTTGCTTCTGCCGCGGTTGGTTTGTTCGCCGTGTAGTTTGAGTCACACATATTTGCATGCTTTTTCTGTTGTCACGACTGTGCGGAAATATTCAATTCGACGACAGGCTCACAATTAAATTGATATAGCAAACTCGATCGAATGCACAGAATCACGAAAAAAATGTATTACTTTTGCTTGGCGTAAAAGTTGCATTCTTTGAATTTGTAGGAGTGTTCGAATTGAATATTTCCGCACAGTCGATCAGCACGTGCGTAATGTGACAACAGAAAAAGCATGCAAATATGTGTGACTCAAACTACACGGCGAACAAACCAACCGCGGCAGAAGCAAATGCAAATATACCTAAGTTTGAAATTTTATTTGAGCACCTTCTAGGTATTCTTTCGATTACCAACTTGGAACCATAATTGGACATATTCTGAATAATTAATAGCGGAAATTAAAAGAAAATTCATCGACGATTTTTTAATTAGCGCGTTCAGAAGCAAAAATTTCAAGTTTTGCGAGAAAATGAACAAAAATATTACATGACTTGTACCACTCTTAAAAATCATTGCCTTGGCCGAATCTATTGAAAATCTCAGAAAGTGTAGAACTAAGTCTTGGCAATAACTGGGAGCAAGGATTTTGTTGTATCTTGTCAGAGTGGGTTGTTATCGTAAATAGTACAAAACATATGAATTTTTGTATACAAAAAAATAAAACCGTTTTTATTCAAAAACTATGAGTACGATTTTTTTGACACTTCCTCAGAATGTAGACCTAACTAACAACTTTACCGTAGGATATGTGGCTCTAAAAGTTTAGACCGATTTTTCTCGAAAATGAGCTTTAAGTAAAGAAGACGACATAATAATTTCTTCACTAAAATAAAACGGATTTCAATAAAATATACTTTTTTAAAAACTTCATTCTATATCTAGACAAGCGTGAAAAGATCTTGGCAAAAGACGCTCTGGAGCGGGAGCTACGGCTGTTTAAACGTTGCTAGTTGACCGTGAAAAAAACTAGACCGAGCTACCTTAAGTCCTTAATTTTCAAGTAAAAAGACAGTGACAGCCGTACCGTACGTACTGCTGGTTTCCTAATGATGAAAGGTATTTAAATGTTACTAACCGACAATATGACCACATTCAACAAAAGAGTTTGATCATTGGTGGTTATCCTATATACACTTATAATTATTTCAAAAAATGATGTCACGTTTCAAAGCTAAGCAACAATGTGTCAAGGCAAGCCTGAAATGAATGCAGGTTTTGTGCTGCTAATGATCGATGATGTATTCAAATCAGACTTGTTATCAAAAGAATTGAGTGCGGTATACTAACAAGGACATGAAAATGCTCCTATTTTGTAATTAATTCAACATAGAAATAAGTCTGATTTGAATACATTACAAACAAAACCAGCATTCATTTCGGTCTTGCTCTAAATCGGAACAACGTTTTTTGAAATAAGTGTATACGAATAAGAAGAAGGGAAAAAAAAAGCATGACACATCGGTGCAGTAGGCGCTCAGCGCAGTGCAATATGTGGCTGAGTTACGTATCTTAACAACTTTAATGAACAAGTTTGCATAACGCGTCGCTGCATGTTTCTTGGTTACCAGGTCTCTTTGGTCTAATCCTGCTATTGGTCAGTCTGGCGACAACATTTGCCAGTGTTGGTTTGGATACCTATGTCAGTATCAAGGGCTGCGCTGGTCTGTACCCAAGTTTAAAGACCTTTGAGGATCAATTTGAAGCTAAAAAGTTAGCGTTGGAAGTCAAAGCAGATGAAATTGATAATTTACAAACAAAAGGTAGTTATCAAATATTTGTAAGAAATAATAAATAGGTTTATGAATGGATTGTCACTCGGAAATGTGTTAGTTAGAATTGTATGCTTCTTTGAGTTCTTCGAGTGGGAATTTTTGCTCGGAAAATATTCGAGTCCTCAGCGTGGTTTGAACCACGACCTTCGGATTTCCGGTCCGACGCTCAACCACTGAGCTATTTGAAGGCTCTAGGGGCGAGCAGTCGAAGTTCGTTATTTATGCTGAGCGCGCGCGGGACGGACGTTGTCTGATAATCCGAGCGGAATGATTCGTAAAGAAATTGCAGAACTACAACATATGTAAGTTTATGAATGGATTGTCGCTCGGAAATGTGTTTCTGTACGAATCATTTCGCTGACATTTCTGAGAAATTGGCCTGCAAAAATCGTCCGTCCTTTACCTTCGTTCTTTCCGATAGAGCAGTAAATATAGGTGACACTGGTGAGGTGGGTTCCTTCAGTTCGTTTACTCAGGCCGCTGTATACGTACATTCCAAATTACAAATAAGTTGATGTTTATAGCTCTTCGAGTGGCGTTTCGCTAGCCTTATTGATAGGTACAAAGTTATAGTGGCATTTTTTGTACTTTTCTTTTTGAATTATTTTTTGCGAAAATCAGATTATGGAAAATGAAGAGAGAAAAATATCAATTAATCAGTGAAACAAGCAAAAAGGAGAAGCCAAAGGCGTTCAAGTTATTCTACCTAATAATTAGTGTACATTTTTTTTAGTGGCGCTAAATACGTGGTCAATATCACTTTTACTCACTGGTTAATTCTAAACTATCGTACAGCTCAAAAGGATATTTCAAAGACAAATTATAAGGCATGCATTAATCTTACATGTTAATAAAAATAAATAAATGAACCTTGAAAACATTTCTATCTTAATCAGCTCAAAAAATGAAGAAAGCGACCGAAGAGTCTAGCGATGCAATGGAGAAAATCTGGGAGGAGGTTGCAAGGATAGGCAGACACCAAGAAGAAATCTTATCGGCTTTGGACCCCGAAATTCTCGTCACGATGAACAACGCATCTGCACAGATAGCGGTTAGGAACTGATTTGACATGAAATCCTTCACAATCCCCTGAAAACGTTCCCAACAATATCTAACATCGAAGCTCGGCAAATGAAATTTTTTTGTCGAAGAAGGAAGTTCAATAGACCTCATTAGCTTAGTATGCAAATTTCCCATTTCAGAACATACATTTTCTCGAGGAATTGTTCTTTTATGTTCTTTTATTTACATATGAAGACTAAACGCTCAAGAGTAGCATCACGTGGTCTAAATGGAAAACAAACAACGAAGCTAAAGAGGTCTATTACAATATCCAACATCGTCTGCAGTTGATGGTCGGCAGTCCATTCAAACTAACGGTCTAGCAGTTGCAATTGTTGTCGTTTCGACGACGACAGAACAAATAATATGTTGGGCGTTGTTATAACCTAGCTCAAAGCAACGGTGTTCAAAGTCATTCGACATTGAAACCAACAATGTTATGAGATGTCGAACATTGATGGAAGCATTTGTACATGCACCAGTGATCTGTATAACTTTGATTTGATTTCAGGGAAGAATTCGAGCTACACAGGGCGAGGCTTCAGAATGGTCGTATGAAAAAATTGATGCCGAATTCCAAGGAGTCTTCAGTTCAGCTACAACAGTAGTGGCCACATTTGGACCAGCACTTGTCAGTGTGCTTTCACCGATTGCACAAGCTAGTTTTAAGTATTACAAGGCAAGCAAGGTAAATACTATGTAGATACTAATTGAAGTTCTTGTACATCTATAACATGAATCATATCGTGCCCCTAAATACTTTCCTATCTTGTTAGCGTTGGTTTGTTTTTTTCCCTCCCTTCTCAGTTTCCTTCCTTCGTTCTTCCTTTCTTTCCTATCTCCCTCCCTCCCTATTTCTTCTTATTTATTTTTGTTGTTGTTGTTGTTTCCTTCTTTCTTTCGGCAATAAATTAAAATTCAAATATATAAATTACGATAAATTACTTAACCATACACCAATCGCCAGATTACTTCTACCGTAAAAGCGGCAAATGCCAAGCAAATCCTAAATGCTGCTCCAAAAGCCCAAAAGTTGCTGGGATTCACAGATGACGTTATTAAAGCCAATTTAAAAGCAACGAATGCTTTACGTGTTACATCTCGAAGTAGTGGAGCTTTGAAGGCTTTGAAGTTTCTTAAAGGAGCTGGTGCAGTGTTGTCCATTGTTGGAATAGGTGAGTCTTGTGGAACCAACCAACCAACCAACCAACCAACCAACCAACCAACTAGGCTCGATCGGACCAACAAAGAAACAAACAAAAATACTGACAGAAGACAGAAGAAACAACAACGCCACAACTACCAATTGCAACAACAAACATTCTATCCCGTGATATATTTATTCTTAAGAGTTTATTTTTGTTGTCGTTAGTATCAACATATTTAATATAACTTTATATTTCACCCTGATTGACGTAGAGAAATTTAACTATACTCTAACAAACTTTATTCTTTCAGGAGTTGATATTTTCAGTATTGTATCCACTGTCCTGGAATGTAAAAACAAACGTGACAGAGCAAAGGAGTCCTTAGACAAACTCAAAGAAGCTGAAAGGGAAGCTTTAGATGCAGAAAATGAGTTGAAAGACTTTTGGGATGAAATATGCCAGTTTGTAAGATATTCTATTTGTCTCTAATGCGCGTGTTTAGTTGTACTGAGAAGGTCAAAAGACCGCCGAGTGAACGTTCAAATCATGGCGTCATACATTAAAAATGCCACAATTTCCCCCTCCCCCTCCCCCTACAAGACGATATTCCTATGAGGAATAAATACTTGTCTCGTTTCTTGACTCGAAACTCATTTTTTTGCAGTGGAAAGAAAACGTTTGTAAAAATGTCCGCAGTAAAGCTTTGAAAGACGCCATAAAAGGTATTCAAAATCTTGTCAACGTTGCCATGAAACAGAGCCCAGACGCGGCCCAAACATCCCAACACCTCCAGCAGTTCCTGAACAAAATCGATACAGCCAAACCAATAGCTACATCTAACCTGCTTACAGATTTGTTTACCGCCATAGCCAGTGTGGAATACACTATGAAGTGCTACAAGGATAAGGTACTGATGGTATTGGTTGCGATGATGGATTTTCATGGCACGCGAGGGTTGGCGGTAGTGTATGGTGCAAAGCTAATACCAATAAAGTAGTATGCATGAAAAATGAATAAACGGGTAAAATGAAAGATGAATTAAGAAACATGCAATTGAATGATTGTATCTTTAATCTTATCGTATGAGGGAAAAAACCTTTGTGAATGAAAATATGAGCTAGCCTTTAGTAACGAATGAAAAATGATGGAAAAAAACCCCGAGAGAACAAACAAATAAATGAAAGAGTGAGTAAATGGAAAAATTAGCGAACGAATGGACAAATGAAGGAATCCCAACGAATGAATAAAAGAAAGAACGCGAAAACAAATAAACGAATGAACGAACGAATGAATTAACAAGTTTTAAGACGTTTGACAAATACGGTCGCTATGTTATATTTCGATTTATAAATCAGTTTTCTTTTCCATGCAGTTTAACCTTATAGGCTATGTGGTCAACCACTGCAAAAAAGGCTCACAGCCATTTGATACTCTCTACCAAGAAGCAACGCAGCTCTTCTCAAGTGGAGCTGATGAATGCAGATCTAAGTCTGGTGTAAAATATTCATCGAAGCAAGAAATTCGTTCTATTGTGGAACGATCAGCAGGAGAACTAAACTTTGACGCCGAGTGCCCCCTAAACCGTGCAGAGATTAAAGATCAGGCTTGCAGCAAAAAGCGCGATGGCTTCAGCGATGAGGACATCTCCAGCGATCTTGAAATACCCGTTGACAAAGTGAGGAAGATTTTACAAAGATGTCCGCATAGCTTAACACCAGCTCAAAAGATGTCGATTTGTAATCTTAGAAATAATCTCAAGCTATCCAACAAACAGATTGCACAAAGCTTAGAGCTAGACGAGAACCAGGTTAACACTGTAGAGTGTCCTTAGTAAACAGCTAATCCAACGCAATCATAGTGATATGAATATTATATCAATAAAGAGCATTATCAAACCTTCTGTTTTCGTTGAATTCAAGTTCACCGGTTTTTATGCAATAAAAAGGTGTTCTGATATAAATACTCTGGACGGGGGGTTCTCCTTTAAAAAATATCAGGGGGATGTTCCACTCGAAAGGGGTACAATTAGCCACTTTCATACCGTGAGGACTGGATACGAGTCCCTTAAATTTTGCTGATGGCAACACAAGACTCAAATAGTCAAAAAGCACATCGAACTATATGAAATCCCAAAGTTTGGTGTTAATCCAATCTCGTACCCAGAGCCAGCGTTGCTCTTAGCTTGGTCAGCGAATTTGATTAGGCTTCAGGACTGTGTTCTAAAATATTTCAATATGGCGGGCGCCGCGTAACAGTATTCAAAGCTTTATAACTGAAAATCTAGCACCGCAACCTATCCCAATTTTTTAATTTTTCGGCGTATTTTTATCAAAACAAAGTCAAACTCTGAAATCTGTTGTTTTCGAAAAGTCGAGATTTCACTCTTTTCGAGCTATCATAGCACCGAAACTAGTACCGTGACCCCCTCCCCCCCCCCCATTTTCTTTATTGATTTGATGTTCCCAACTCAAAAACAATCTATATGATGATTTACAGAAAAATTCGTCCATAAAAACTCGCGCGAGACCATTAAGACACTTTGTCGTTTAAGTTGGAATTGGCGCAACAGAGCAGGAGCTGAGGAGACTAGACTTATGTCAGATATCTTGAGATATGCATATGGATCCTACCGGTACCTTGAACGTTCCCGGCTGAGATTGGGATTCCTGTGTTACTACCGCTGTCTCGACATCGCAGTCTCACAAACACTAAACCATTTGAACCAAGTAGTTACCATGAAGCGAAAAGGAAGGGACAAAAGTAATGATACTGACGGCAAATCACGTTCTAGAACTAAAAGATTCAAGGCACAACCAAAAAGGGATAAAAAAGAGAAGCTTGTGCAGCCAAATTTACCGAAATCTTTATCAGAGATATCATCAAACTGGCTAGCATTAAAACAAGTTAGTTACACAACTTTTGGCTCTTTCTCATTGAAAAACCTGTTATTCAAATCCTGAATTCTTCGTAAAAGAGGCATACCACAAAGTCCTGAACTACTATAAACGTATTTTTCTTTTGTCTATCAGCTTCATTTTCTATATTTATCTGTGTAGGTCTTATCTAAAGAAAAGAGTGCTACGAAAAAGCCAAATAAGTATTTGAAGAGGAAAGAATGGAGAAAGAAACGAATGAAGAACAAGCATGATGAAAGCGAAGCAGCATCAAATACGTTAGTGTTAAATCAAGACTTATGCACCTATCAAAGTTAACCCCGAGGGGAAGTGGGGGCATCAGGGGTGGGGATTTGACCTTAACAATTAAGATCTCTCTCTTTTGATCAAAGCCTGTGCTCTGCTAAACATTTGTGCACAGAGTTTCAAGGGTATCAATTTTAGTATCAGCTCTGAAATTGGTAACAAAAATTATATTTGGATGTAGCATATTTTAGAAAATAAGAAATCAACTGGTTTCTGTTTGCTTGAAGGTGGGTTTAAGCACTAACCCAGGGTTTAAAGTCCTTTGATTATAACCCTGTTGCTATCCTGTCTTTGAGCAACCAGAAAAGAAAAAGGAAAATAACTTTGGGAAAATGTTGGAAGGCTGACAGCAAAGCTGCAGATGAAGGCTATGTGAATTATTTAAGCATTTACAGTGTTTTTATTGTTCATTTAAAATGTATAATGTACACTAGGGTGGAAGATGAAATTTGGTTTGATGATGTTGACCCAGATGACATTGAAAGAGCTAAAGTGACTAAATCTACCAAAAACCTGAGTGACCCACCAACACAATCAACTGCTTCTGTGCAGGATTTGTCATTAGGAGGATATACAGGGTAAACTGACATTAATATAATGGTAATATGAGGGATAATAAAAAATGAACAGCCATGTTGAAGGGTTCAATTAAATTCATATAATTCCGAGATAAGCTTTGTAAACATAATTGGATGACACGAAGTCATCCTCATTCAAGAATATTTTACCATCCAGCTTTTCAATTCATAAAGAAATCAGATCATCAATATTTCCAATTAGGGGTTATGGGCACTTTAATAATAATTGTCACATTAGCATTATTTTGTGACCAGTGACAAGCACCATAACAGCACACATATTAAGTAATTTGTTTTCTCTGAAACAGGTTGACTAAGAAGATTGCCATTGATTGTGAGTTTGTTGGTGTTGGTAGAGACAGTAAAAGAAATATGCTTGCTCGTGTTTCAATTGTCAATTCTCACTGCTGTAAAATATATGACAAGTTTGTTGCTCCCCAAGAAACTGTTACTGATTACAGGACAGTTGTCAGTGGAGTCAGACCTTCAGATCTCAAAAATGGTAAATACAATAAAGATTGGCCCAATTTTTATATTAGAAAATCTATAAAACCACAGGCCTATCATCTCAACAAATCACACCTAGCTTGCCTTGACCTTTACTACAACTCAACTTTGTTTACTGAGATGTACTCTACATACAGCACTCCACTCACATGTTGATTTTTGCTGATGGGCGAAAGACCGGAGAACCCGGAGAAAAAACCTAACTTGTGACATGGGAGAGAACAACACATCAAACAAACTCAACTCACATATGGTCCAGTGTCTGAGCCGGGACTTGAACCCGGACCACAGCGGTGAGAGGTGAGTGGCTTAACCACTACACCACCAATGGCATGTTATAGATTTTAATTGTAGAGCATATTTTGATCAGAGAAACTTGTTGGATAGACACATCAGATAATTTTAGATTTTAACATTGTAGTTGAAAAGCCTTTTTTAAGGAGCACAATAATTAAGTGTATGTATGTTAATAATGTAAGTGCACAAGCTATTCAGCTGTGAGTGTAGGGATTTCAATAGAAGCCAGCTACATGTATTGATGGCGTACTGCTATGTACCTCACCTATTACTGTTACTAAAACTACATGTATACTTTCATGATGATCAGATTGCTATTATACTTAGGCAGTCACCTACTTCCGATCTAATTGAAACCCCTGCGAATTAATTGTTGGAAACCTTTTAAAACTCAACCTCAGCTCTTGTATCACTTTTTCTTTCAGCTCCAGATTTTCAAACTGTACAAAAAGAAGTAGCTGATATACTAAAAGGAAGGGTTCTTATTGGTCATGCAATCAAAAATGATTTGCAAGTATGTTATTAAAAAGTATTCAATTTGTATTACTGAAATCAATGTTTTATTAGAAATAATTCTGACACTGACACTAATCTTTTTAAAGTTGTAATGTTATGAAATTTAACACTGCCATTGTATTGTTAAGTAATTACCAATAATTTATAAAATACATGCACATCTCTGTAAGGTGATATACATTCAATCACGGAAACATAATAAGTAGAGCACAAGAAAAGCAAGCTTAGGAACATCAAGTGCACTGTACCTTTTCAAGTACCACTGATGGATATTTTTCACAGTGCCTATATCACAGTGCAGAGATACAGCATATAGGTTTATGTTGTTTTTCTAAAATAGTTTTCAACATTTTCAGTAATCTCTGCCCTCTGATATATATACTAGCCAATCAGTGTGTGTTATATCACAAATATTTTATAACATTGTTTATAATTCATGCTTCACATTGTTTCCTTGTAGGTTTTGTTCCTTGACCATCCCAAAAAGGACATTAGGGACACAGCTAAATACAAACCCTTTCACAAATTAGTCAAGGTAATTGTATATAAGTACATAACTATGTGCAACCCATGACTCATTATTGTTGAAATGTTGAAAGATCTTGCAAATGAAAACAGGAATGCCAGTTTCAACATCCATTTTCAACAATTTTGAATTTTGAAACAAAATACATGTAATATATTGTTTCAGTCCCTGTCTTTAATAATTAGCTGGATTTACAATGAATTTATCTAAAAATCTGCCATGTTATTTGTCCCTGATTATCTTAGTGTGTTTGTTTTTAGAGTAAATTTCCGTCCCTGAAAAAGCTTAGCCAAGAAATACTTCAAACAAAGATACAAGAAGGAGAACATTCTTCTGTAAGTAGACGGTGCTATAAATAGTGAATGCATTGGCTTTGATATTCTGTTAACGTAAAGGAAGGACTACAGTACACTAATGCGATTAAATTTGAAAATGTATTTTTTTCCGTTTTTACTATCTATACTGAACCAGACTTTTCTTGGACGAAAGCAAAACAGCATTTTAATGTAGACGGTCGAATGCTGTTACAAAACCTACTACCTAGTCTGCATAGCAAGATTTTTTGAGAAAGTCTTTTTGGGATACCTGTGTTGTTTTTGCTAATACAGGTATCCCAAACCAACTTTCTCCTGCATGCCCACGAAGAAAATCTTGCTACACAGGCTATTACTGAAACTTGTCTTTTAATTTCACTCGCAGGTACAAGATGCCCAAGCTGCTATGCGGCTATATATTTTACACAAACGACTATGGGAAAAGCAAATTAAAGAAAAGAAATTTAAAAGAAAAACTGAAACTAAAGAGGAAGGTAGCTGATGAATAAAGTGATTAAAGAAGAGAAACTTGAAGTTCCAAGGAATTTTATCAAGAGCTTTAATGATGACCACTTTCTTATGCTTACTTGGTTGGTATTTCACAGAAGCAGTTTCTCTAAATGCCAGAGAGCTGGAGATATTCTCAACAGCTCGTGATATTTATGCCCTCGGCTTTTTATATCTCCATCCTGAAGAAGGTATCCCCTTGGGCGGAGAATACTCAAGAATCAACGCGTTAGCTAAACTCTGAGGGTATTTTCCTTTTTGAATAAACCTTTGTCTAGTAGTTTGCTCATACCGCTGTAAAATTAGACAACGGACGCACTGGCACAAGGTTAGCCTCGAGTCAAGGGAAATCATTCGAAAATACCAGCGAGAAAAGCGAAACGATTTGACTAAGAACAGTACAGAAATCGATTTTAATTCCATGGGTCTTTCTTGAAATAGACTTGCTCCAAGTCTCGCTCTTTAATTTTTTCCGTTGCTTGGGCTTTCTTATTTTTCCGTTGCTTGGGCTTCCTGTGTCGTAATTTGAGAGGAAAACGAGCTCGTTTTTCTCTTCTAACCGGAAGTGCCCGATTTGAAATCCAGATTACACCACAGGGAGCCCAAGCAACAGAAATAATTTTAAAACGAGCGAGACTTGGAGCAAGTCTATTTTTGAAAAGGAGGCTAACCCTGCGAGGGGTATAGAATGGTGTCTAAAAAATAAAGAGGCTCGCAAAGCTCGGATTTGATTTTTGTAGAGGCTCGGAGGCTCGGATTTTCAAGATATTAGGCTCGGAATCTCGGAATTTCAAATGCTGGGGTCGGAAGCTCGGATTTCGGATTTTGCATGCATTTTAGCCAAAGGCTCGGGCTCGGATTTTAAAACAAGGGGCTCGCAGGCTCGGAAGGCTCGGATTTTACCATTCTATACCCCTCCTGCGTAAATGCGCCTTTCGTCAAGAAGCTCAGCGGACTCCAGAAAATGGAATGAACTGGGCTATCGGAACCAACTGGCCAAAATGGCTAGTTCTTAATGAAAGTATGTCAGTTCTTAGCATTAGCGGGAAAGAGTGCTAAAAACAAGATGCACCATTTAAAAACTAGTGATTCTGAGTGTATTCTATGTTTTCAGGGTTACTACGTAAATCAGAGACACTTACACCACTATTCTTTTGTTATAAATGACTGTATGGACAACCCTTTCCTCAACTCAATTTGATAGCAAAACGTACGAGTGATCATGTATTTTTTGATCTATTTTATTGAATTTCTGCTTTGTTCACGTGATATAAATTATAACACTTCCTCGTAGTGCCTGCAAAGACATGAAAATAGATGTTATAAATCCGAAGCATGTGAAAAGCTTCTTGATATTCTTAGTGCGCATGGGTGGTCCAAGGAACGTCCTATTTAATTTTGAATTCTCGCCGAATAACACAATTTAAATAAGAAATAATAGTCTAGGCCAAATTAAGACGTGACTTCCCTACTACAGTAAACTAAATGTCCCATTAGCTACCCTACAAAAAGGGTTTTTACAACACTTGATACTAATCTCGCGATCTGATTGGTTGATTAGAGTGTGTCAATAAGAGGACAGACACACTGCTGACGCGTTTCAGCGCGCGCGCTCGGTCTGTTGCCCCGCTTGAAAATGATTTTTTAACTTTTATCTCAAATAATTGTTGTAAAAAACGAATTGAAGATGGTTTTTCATTGTCTGTCCTCTTATTGACACACTCTTGACGTCATAAAATGTTCAAAACTTTGCAGTGAAACCACTCGCTGCGCTCGTGATTCCACTTGAGTTTTGAACATTTTATGACGTCAAGAGTGTGTCAATAAGAGGACAGACAACTCAAAACCATCTTCAATTTGTTAATTATCAATGCCTTTCAGGCTATCAATTGGCAAGTGCCAGTTTATATTCAAAATCTCTGAAAAGCACTCTAATAAGAACTCAATGTGGGTAAATTCCAGTAGACGAATCTGGCGGGATTTTACTTCATTTCTGTAGATTGAGCTATTTTTATTATTCCTTTTCTCTTGAATGGAAATAAATGTCTTTAAAATTAAATAAACGTTTCGCCCTTTGGTCTTCATCAGTACATAAAATATATAGATAAAATAAAATAAAGGTTAAAATTGAGGTATACGAACGCGTCAACGAATTCCCGCCGAATTTTCGAGGATGCGTCATGCGTTTTCACCAGTGTCTATACATACCATATGGTAAATTTGATCCCTGGTTAGCACTGTCTGCATGTCTTCCTACAATCGTTTTTGATGTTTGGAAGACCGCAAAGCAATCCCATGAAAGCACAAAATGGGTTCTTATCTCTACACACTGCAATTCAATTGAAAGGATATCTTGTGTAAGTGAACCCATGTGCGTTTTATTGAGGAGGACAGGAGCTTCTTATTCCATAATTTGGGCAAGGACAACAGTATATGTGAATATTTAAATCTAGGGCATATCGCATATCACTGAGAACTAGGACGCAATATAAAGACCCTTAAACTTATCCGATAAAATTTACGGGTGTTTCTCGAAGCGCACGTTATTTTCAATTTCTGTGATTTTAAAAGTTTGCGGGAACGTCCACATTCCCGTAATTTTTCTAGGAAATTAGTGGGCCCCTATTTCGAGAAACGCCCCCTGGCTCTTTCACTTCTCGTATCTATGAGTTACAACCGTTTTCACAGGGGTCCGACAGGAAATAGAGCGAGTATAATTATAATATTTAGACAGTCACAAATATTTTCAACATTGACGTCGGAAAACTCCGCCTCAGATAACTACTGTCTATTCCTAGTCAAGTCTTTTGACGTCTGACCCACGCAGTGCGTAATTATGCAAAACGGTGGTAAAACGGTATTGGTACGACATAGCTTGTTTATGACAGGGATTTCGAATATTTTTTTAAAAGACATCACGGCACTGACCCGGTCACAGCACGGCGCGCGTGACACTTGTACGAAAACTAGAACGGTGCTCAACGAAGTCATAGACTGCAAAACGTGTCGTAGACCTAAGGGGAAACGCTTACCTTGAGGTGGGGGAGGAGGAGGAGGAGGAGGAGGTACACCACCGCCACCACCACCACCACCACCACCACTGCATTCTCCCCGGTAGAGTAGGTTCATCTGCTGAGCGTCGATTGCACTCAGGCCATGTCTTTGTCCAAGTGACACCTACAAGGACGTACAGTGTAGTGAGAATTCTGGTAAACTTTTTTACATTGATGTTACTCAGGGAAACGATGCAGCTGATCTCAAATTCACCGGCATATTTTCGAGTTCTTTGTGTGTGTCTGTGTGTGTGTGTGTTGTTGTTGTTTTGTTGTTGTTTTTGTCTTAATCTTTGTTGTAAGGAGCTTTACCGCAATCACTTTTCAAATGAAGGCGAGATTGAGTTGTATGTGGCGTGCGGCAGCCATCTTGGATAAACTTCAACAAAAGAATTCTCTTAGTGCTGTTCCTTTACATGCAACATGGCCACTGCTTTCTCCAGGATATGATGTTAATTAATAAAAAAGAGAATTTTTCCAATTTCACCAATGAATTCCGTTGGTGATTTTTTTTGAAGACCAAGCCGAAAGGTGAATGGTGTCTTGCATCTACCCATCCGTACTTTCGGTCTAATTTGCGGGTTTGGAGGCTGATGGAGTAGTCAATTCAGCGTATGAAAATAACCGAGTTTATGTCCATACTAAACTTGAAAACGCACCGTTTGTTCACCGTGCATGTGGACGAAGGGTCTGAACCGTAACAAGATGGACACAATGTGTGTATTTTTTAACTTATCAGGATTAGCGCAGATATAGCTTGGGACATTATTTTTGACTTACACCAGCTTTTCTAGCTGTGATAGTTGGTCTGCCATTCCTGCTGAATGCTCGTGAGCCGTAGTGCATGACGGATCCATAGTCATAAGCCGTTCCAAGAGAATCAATGGTGTTTCGGTTGTATTTGTTGAAATTGAATTTCATATCTAGAAGATAAACAACAAGATAAATTGTGATATCAGCCCGACAAAATACAGAGGTAAAGTTATATCCTGGATGCGGGGAAAGTGTCTTTATCGGGTGTGTGAGTGAATAACAAAATTCCTGAAGAGTTCTATTACTTTAAAAAACGTTCTTATAGAGAAACAAAAGTAGAAAAAATATTCAATATCCCCCAAAAACCCTCTCAAGTTACGTAATAAATTATTACTCTTTATCTTTCTATATATTGACTCAGTTGGTTACCAGGGACCTTCGCGATTCATTCAATAGTTGTTTCTATACACTTTCAGGCAGGGGAGTAAAGGAAGACGGATATATAGACTATTGCAATGCTTTCTGGGACTGTTATCTACACTAAACTAAAGACGTCTTTTGTTCAGTACGGTAGTGTTCAACTGAGTTAACAATCCCAGAATGCATTGCTACAGCAGACTATTGATTGTCTATTGACCAAACGATCGACCAACCGACAGACAGACAGACAGTTATAGACAGGAAACTACAGACAGACAGACAGCGATAGAATTAGAAGGACAGACAGACTTACTTCCAATGATGTTATCCCAGTGAATGGTTACGTAGCTGTCACGGTCTGGTCGAGATTGCTCATGGTAAAATCCTAGGGCGTGACCTTGAAAAAAACAATGTATGCATGCCATATATAATCTTGTCAAGTTCTGCATAACCGTCAGAGTTAGGTTACCAAGCAGGTGTTGAGAGATGGACTTCTCGAGTCCCAGTTTTTCCGAGCCGCTCACAATGATAACACATTTTTTTAAAAAAACGAGACTACTGAGAAGCTTGAATATTAGATATAGACTCCATTTTCCTTGTTTCTGTACTCCATCAGGAGTAGCACAGATCAGACCGTGCGTACAATACCAATTATAATTAGTTTCCAAAGTGTAACTAACCGATTTCGTGAGCTACAATCCCTTTGTACCAGCAACCACTCGCAAGGTTAATGTCTTGACGCCATCCAGTGCGTCCAACATGTGATGAACATCTGTCAAATTAAAAGACAGGTGAGGTCCCGACCATTTTATTTTTTACGGGAGAGGAAGAGGGAGAGGAGGGTTATTTTAGAACTATCCTACAAGCGATTTATTTCGAGAATGAAAAGCATGTAACATTTCTGCTTTAAATTATAAATCTTTTCCACAAATGGGTCTTAAAAACATCTTTCTTGAACATATTCACGAATCGTCCATATCTAATAAGCAAAATTGAGCCTTTTTTTCTAGATCTAGAGTTTGAAGGTAAGTGAAATTTTAGAGTAGTAGTTACTATACCCTGATCCAATCTTGAAGTATGCATATGCTCGTTCATTGGTCCTTTGTTTGAATCGAATGCAAGTCTTGGACGTCCACTCCTGCATTCCTGCTCGAATGGCAGACATGGCACGAGAGTCTCGAGCTGAATTAAACAAAACAAAACAAAAAAACTGTGAATTGCATTACGAATAAACAAATGAACGAGCGGATGAACGAACAAACGAGTGAAAGAATATACGGGGGAATGAGGAAATGAATGGATGAATGAATAAGACTGACGCAATCGACGATATATAAAAGAGAAAAAAGGAGTTGTGAAGACAAGGTATCAGACAAGGTATTCGAACGAACGAGCGAACGAACGATTAAACGAATGAATGAACCTATAGCATGAATGAATGAACGAAACTGACACAATCGTCTCCGATAAAAGAAAAAGGAGTCGTGAAGACAAGGCGAATTAAGGCATCATAGATACGATTAAATAAATTTGTTTCAAATTATAACGAAATATGGAATTAATAAAATAACTGGCATCTTACCTAGCCGTGATTCGATAGTATACACTACAACTCCACCAGGCCATCTCTTGTTTCTAATAGATCCACGACCAAGTGGTTGGTCTACATCACCGCCATTGAGAGCAGCGGCTTTTTGTTCCGGGTCAAGAATCATGTCACCTTCAAAAACATCTGGCTCGATGCTTTGCTCTGAAAAACATATCAATCAATAACTAATAAGAATGACACAAATAAGCCTAAGTACTTCCCAACTTAAAAGAAGAAGAAGAAGAAGAAGAAGAAGAAGAAGAAGAAGAAGAAGAAGAAGAAGAAGAAGAAGAAGAAGAAGAAGAAGAAGAAGAAGAAGAAGAAGAAGAAGAAGAAGAAAAGAAGAAGAAGAAGAAAAACGAAAGAATAATGAACAGAATGGAATATAGAAAGAAATTAAGAATAGAGAGAAGGAGAGAGAAACTAGAAAGAGAGAGAAAAGTGAAAGAAAGATCGAAGAAAAGAATAGATCAGCAGTTATAACAAAGACCCATGCTATTTCATATAAATTCTTTACTTGGGCATCACTTCATTTTAGGTCTTTTAGAAATATGATTTGACATGATTTGAAATGGGCAATTGACATTTACTGCTGACAAGATTTATCGAATAAGAAAAGCAGAAAAAGAAAAGAAAAGAAAAGAAAGATAAACTTCATAGATACCTTCAGGGCCAGAAGCAGTGATAGCTCCCACAAGTGCTAGAAGTATAATCCACTTCATCTTTAACTGTTATGTGCTGTTCCAGGATTTGCGTGTTTTTTTATATTATAAAACTGTTTGTTTATCCAATCAGCTGTGTATCTTGCATCTATGATATTCTCTTCTTTTCCTATACTGTGAACAGCTTGTTAAATAGTAAACCCACGGTTTAATATCGACACCGTGGCTTTGTTTTGTTTTAATTTCTCTGTTTTCGGGATTGATTGGATTTCATCCATGATTTATTTCTTTAAAATCCTGTCATTTAAAGATTTTTGTTAGGCAAGTCAAAATAAATGGGAAAAAAGTGAGGGTCACCGTGTTGGATATCTGGCTATATACAAGATGTCGTAAAAGGTGTTTGCAATTTTTCGTGTTGATTTTGATCATAAATGTAATATAATGTAGCTCGATCTGAAGCACGCAAACAATTGTTACGGGAAAAAGGCATAGGCTGTTTTAGAATATAGCGGCCTGAAGTTTACCGAGCAGCTTTAAGGTAATTCCGTATAGTTCTGCAGTGCGCATTTCTAGCTACTGCGCATAGCATAGTTCAGCCTATTTTGATTTGTTCGATTGTAAAAAATATATATTTGACGTAAAATGATGGAAGCTTTGGTCTTATGAAGTTTTTAATAGTAGACACGCTCTAAGAGGCTACTCGCCTTAGTCCTCTTCGGTCACAGGCTGTTTACGACGTCTTGTTTCACACTTTAGCGCGTCGTAGCGCGGAAACGATCACGGGCACCTATTCTTTATGTTTTTGAAAATCAACGGTAATGAGGTTCTCTATCATATATATAATTATAGTCAATATTCCATGTCC
This sequence comes from Telmatactis stephensoni, assembly GCA_029948255.1. Classification (NCBI taxonomy): domain Eukaryota; kingdom Metazoa; phylum Cnidaria; class Anthozoa; order Actiniaria; family Isophelliidae; genus Telmatactis; species Telmatactis stephensoni. The sequence goes on along the minus strand of JALIZF010001605.1, from coordinate 167,416 downwards.
AGTTTTTTTTAGATATTTTCCAAAACGTGCGATCGGAAGGTGAGTTCACGCTGCTTCAAGGGCACGTACTATCAACCAATTTTACCTTCTTTCTTGTAGCAAACGCATTTTTACAACAATCATCGTAATACTAGGCTATTGCTCAAAGAGAGAAAATGAGCTCATATTAGTCAGCTAGCACTGCTCAGGTTCAAGAAATTAATTTTTTTTGGCGCGATTTTAATTTTCGAATCTTGAGCCCTCAAGACACAAAAGATGGTGTACTTTAAAGCAATCTAGCACAAAAACGGCTACGGTGACTCCCATATTTTTATTTCATTTTTGGAATAAGCAACTCAAAAATCATTACTTTATAAAGTTTTATGAGAATTCCATGTTTAGTTTTATTTCTACGGAATTACCTTAATTGCCGATGTATAAACCTTTGAGTTGAGTTGCAAATGTGATTGTCATGATCATATTTGACAAATGTTGTTTTAAAAAAGTGTGCCTTCGAAAATGGGATCGTGTCCTTTTTTAATTTCCAACAGTGGACACAGAGCCAGCTGAAAAAAAAAGTGTCACACGTCAGGAAAACATTATTGCACAAAATGCTTTATTAACGAGACACCAGTTCAAGGCCTTTCAGCTTTGTAAATGTTTGTTCCAAATAAGACTGCTATATATATTGTATTATGGTGTCAATAACGTGACGAACCGCTCTTATACAAAGAATACCGGTTATTGACCTCCTACATATGCAATTATATTGATGTTGACACTCAACTATTTCTCGTGCTCAACACAAATTATATTAAAATTGGTATGTAGCGGCTTTTCTTCGAATACTTTACTCATATTTGATTTGAAGCATGTTCAATTAAACTAAAGATAAAGCACGCATTTATAGACTTTTCTCAAGATTTTATGCGCATTTTTATTTCGATGTCAGGCTCACCTTCAAAGCAAAGCCATCACGTATTTACAGACCACAATGCTTAAGGCTTCTGTAAAAAGTACCACCATACCTACTACCAAAATTTAAACCTTGACCATCCATTGCTGTAATTAGTTAGGCTATTTTCAATTAAAACGATTAAAGATCAACTGAAAGATCAAAGCAATTGCAAAATTTCAGAGCGAACAATTGCAAATCACTAAAATATCTTTGAATTAAAAAGAAGTAAGGAAATGTTTTAAAGTGCAATTCAATGCCAGCGAACAAGATGCAATAGTACTGGGGTGCTAGCCTCAACCGCGATTGAAAATATTTTAGGCTGAAATAATATTACGCTAAAGGTCTATACGTAGTATATAAATGTTGGGCCTGGTTTCTCCAAAAGAATTGAATCGACTGGTTAATTGGTATGGGTATTGTTACTACAAACGGGAAACAGAGAAACAGGTCAGATCAGGAACGATCAAAATTGTAGCAGTAATACGAACAAGGGCATGCCGGGCAGTCTCCGTATATATAGTTAATATGATTGTATATGCGTAGCAACAGCTAGGACACAAGTTTTATTTTTCCAGGATTTTGATTCCATTTTTAGAAGAAGAAAAAATCTCGAAGAAATTTCGAAAAACAGCCTTAGACGAGTAAGAGGATATGAATTAAACATAAATCTGATTCAATTCGATAATTAAGCCACAAATTGGGTATAATTAGCAAAGTTAACGTTCTAAGTTCTGAGTGAAAGTAAATGTCTTACGGAATGAAAAAGTCTTGCCGACCAACAACCTTTTTGTTGCATGGCAACCGATTATTTTGGGTAGGTACGGTGCATAAACTTTGGTATATTGTTTTTTTTCCTGCCCTATCCCCAAAATACTAATTGCTATAACAACGGAAATGTTGCATGTTTTTAATTTCTGCGAAAACGCTTGTATCGGTACCAACAACGACTGATTCACACTTTCAGTTGGATTTAGGGGTTTTCATATCCGCCAATCATGTGAAGGGGGTGGGGCTTATGGAAACGCTCTCAAGGGCCGGACCTCAAGGCAGATGATAAACGTGGATCAAGGGCATTTGCGTGTCAAAGGCTACGTCTTTATAAACTAATCCGGATCGGTTTAGTACGGAAAGACGTACGTAGCTTTTGATGCTTTATCCTAATCGACTAAATTTTGCTTAAATATGATACAGTGTTCATTTACGATAACTCCGGCATTATATAGTCGAAAATTTCCTGTGAATATTGAATACATATAGAAAGCTAAATATAAAGATCTCGTTCAAAAGGTCTTAGTATACATTAAGTGACCGCTCTTGTATGCAGGCAAGACAAGCGGTGCAAGTAAATCAGAAAAATCAAAAAATTCTATATAGGTTTTTTTATAAACGTTTTTATTTAACAGTTCTTTTGATTAGCCTAATCTAGCTTTTATCTTTAAGGCATAATTTTCGTCGAACGCTTCATTTATCCTGAGGTCGGTGCTTGCTTCCTTTTTAGCTGAGTTTTACATTTCCTCTGACCTGCAATAAAAATCATATTTGAATTAACTTTTACTCACTATGAACGTATATTCGATGATTGAGCGATTTTAATCTTATAATCTATGTAGTAAAAAGAAAGAACGGAGAAAAATCGAGGAAGAAAAGGAAATAAGTGACTAAGAAAAAGTCAAAGAAGGAAGGGAGGAAGTAAGAAAGGAACGAAGGAAGGGCGAAAGGAAGGAAGGATGCCAAGGAAGGAAGGAAGGAAGGAAGGAAGGAAGGAAGGAAGGAAGGAAGGAAGGAAGGAAGGAAGGAAGGAAGGAAGGAAGGAAGGAAGGAAGGAAGGAAGGAATTGTAAGGAAGGAGGAAGCAAGCAAGGAGGGAAGCCTGAAGGCCTAGCCATTCACCGACCTTGCTCGCTTGATCACTTATCTTAGCTAGTCGTCGAAGGAGATTGCGAAGATCGAAATATACTAGGATTCCCGGGGATAATTAACATATTATGGACCTTTAATCAAACAACAAAAAACAACATCGACACGGACGTCATGCGTATGTTCTTTCACGTACGCGTGCGCCGTCCTCATGAGAAAGCCTCAACTGGCTTTGTAGCGGGAACGGGAACCTAATCGGTGACGGCGTGCACGCAAAAAATTGTGTACGCGTGACGTCCGTATTGTCGTTGTTTTGGGTTCCTTATTAAAGTTCCCCAATACCTTTCCATGAATTCATCCAGCTTCTTGACTACCGCTCGAGCACGCAGGCGTGTTTCACTGATGTCTTTTTTAACTCGAAGAACTTCTGGGTCACGTGAATCTTCGAGTCGTTGAGCATGAAGATCCACTTTGTGCATCATTGTGACAACTTCTCCTTCAAATAAAGTGCAACAATTATTACCTTTATTGGTAGTGGTCAGGATAACCTTTACGAGGTACAACTCGTCCTCAAGTTTAACAGCTCCTTAATGCTGTTCTCAAATTTATGAATGAGATAATCCACAAAACATTCAAGACATCAAAATATAAGATGAAGATTTTGAAAAGCTTTCAAGTCATATATTTAGTCTTTCTAAACGATACTGGATCTTATCAAAAGCGCTCAGTATTTAAGGTGGCCCGTACCTATTGATTTGTTTGTCAGACATAATTTTTAATCGCGTCTTTTTACATCAAAACCTTGTCCGATTTCTGAGAAATTTGCAGCCATTTGTCTACAAGCCTTGAAATTTGTACCGGTAATTATTTTTCTGAGAATTAGATCAAATAATTTGAGATATCAGACGATTTTTAAAAGTAGCTTTTTGAGAAAAATTGGTCATAAATCCAAAATTCCAAGGTGAATTTTTTCCCTATTTTGTTAATCAAGTAAAAAGGCATAGAGGACTACATACAACATGTATCGCGCCAATTTAATCCTTAGAAGTTGCGATACAAAATTTGCGCTGCCTGTTACAACGCAAAATTATGTATTCAAAACTACCGCCAATATCTCAACAAAATTTCAAAAACAGCGAGAACAATATCTGCTATAAGAAAGACAAATACCTATTGTAACTTGTGAACAAAATATGCAGAGATGAGAAGCTAAACGCCAATATTATCCTCAAGCAAACTTGGGGAGTAATTTTTGTGACCACGAGGTGAACTTTGCGAATTTGTATTCCTTCGACTTCTACAAATTCTGTCGCATTGTTTCCTGAAATTTTCTAGGTATGGGATAGAACAAGATGTTAACATACCTGTTGCCAAGTGTCGTTGTCTTTGCTGCACTAGGTATAATTCAGTAAGCTTCAAAAGTAAGCAACTACATCGAGTCGACGTTTGAGCTGCCAAGGTAAAACCCTCATGGTTTGTTAATTTATTCAAAACAACACCTTGCTATCTGTTGCAAAATTCCACACGGGATTTAGACTCAGAAGCATGCAATTGTATTCAGAGAACTACTGTTTTTATTCCCAAAAGTCTAGATCCCGTGCGGAATTTTGGAACAGATAGTAAAGTGTTGTTTTGAATGAATTAACAAATCATGAGGGTTTTACCTTGGCAGCTCCAACGTCGACTCGATGTAGTTGCTTACTTTTGAAGCTTACTGAATTATACCTAGTGCAGCAAAGACAACGACACTTGGCAACAGGTATGTTAACATCTTGTTCTATCCCATACCTAGAAAATTTCAGGAAACAATGCGACAGAATTTGTAGAAGTCGAAGGAATACAAATTCGCAATTAACGTTCACCTCATGGTCACAAAAATTACTCCCCAAGTTTGCTTGAGGATAACATTGGCGTTTAGCCTCTCGTCTCTGAATATTTTGTTCACAAGTTACAATAGGTATTTGTCTTTCTTATAGCAGATATTGTTTTCGCTGTTTTTGAAATTTTGTTGAGATATTGGCGGTAGTTTTGAATACATAATTTTGCGTTGTAACAGGCAGCGCAAATTTTGTATCGCAACTTCTAAGGATTAAATTGGCGCGATACATGTTGTATGTAGTCCTCTATGCCTTTATACTTGATTAACAAAATAGGGAAAAAATTCACCTTGGAATTTTGGATTTATGACCAATTTTTCTCAAAAAGCTACTTTTAAAAATCGTCTGATATCTCAAATTATTTGATCTAATTCTCAGAAAATAATTACCGGTACAAATTTCAAGGCTTGTAGACAAATGGCTGCAAATTTCTCAGAAATCGGACAAGGTTTTGATGTAAAAAGACGCGATTAAAAATTATGTCTGACAAACAAATCAATAGGTACGGGCCACCTTAAGTTTCAGTGATTTCAATACTTCTTGTTTATCGTTGCTATGACAACGCGTACACCAATAAAACGTACATCACTTCAGACAAAGGGTGACTGTTGGTGAGAACCTCAGTTTGATCGAGTTAGAGAAAAATATTGTAAAGACCGTTCAAAAAATCTTGGTGTAACAGTCAAAAAACAGTAGGTAAACACCTTATTTGCCATGCCTTGGTTCAAAATAGCCGGACAAAGAAACACAAGCAACACACAGAATTTTTACAAAGGCTAGTTGTTGGGGAAATATATATACTGCTAATGAGCAGTACATTAGAGTGATCGCACTTAATCCGCGAAAAAGTACAATCTCTACTTTGTACTAAAAAGTATAAAATCCTTTGTTTTCCATTGTTTAACAATGCTATTTAGCATTATTTAGCTAGCACAATTTCACGGGTTAAGTGCGATCACTCTACTGAGTCTGTGTATATTGCTTAGTAATGCAAGAGATCATAGAACGCAAAGTTGATGCGATGCCTTGCTCGCGCTACATGGCGTTTACTTCCTGTTAATAAAAATGACCTTAAGGCCGTGGCTACACGAGCGATCTTACACAGGCGACAGAATTTTTCAACATCATATCACCAACGTTACAGTTTCGTGCACCATATTTATTTAGGAAAGCCAGTCTTCCATGTCACGCCGTCTTTATCGCCAGCATTTGCTGCCATCTTTTGTCGCTCGTGTAGCTACCAAGTTGGTAACTTCAAAAAATCGCGTCGCCTGTGCAAACAAAAATTCGCTCGTGTACGTAGCCGTGGTTTAAGCGCCAAGCACATTGCACACACATGCATCAATCCGCGAGTTTCCCTCTCTTAGTAAATTATCTCTTGGTTTATTTCACAATGTAAATTAGTGTGAAAGTGGCCAGAACTATGATAGTGAATTTAACTTACTTTTATAAAGACCTGCTTGGTCTTTGTTCACGTGAAATTTGAGCAAAATCGTAAACTGAAAATAAGATCATTATCATCATTATTATTAACATTATCATCAAATCAACAAAACAGCCAGTAACATCTAGTTAATTAACCCTCAAGTTTTTTTTTCAGTGAACATATTTATTGGATCGAAACATTAACTTTGTAACTGGGGTTTCGTGGTTCTAAGCATAATAAGAGTCAATAACAGCGATGCGCATGCATGGACTAGTGATTTTCTTTTGACCCACAGTTGCCGATTTTATTGGTTTTATCTTTTCTGAAACTATTTCTAGAAAGTCTTCCGTGATGTCTTCCGACATCGCAAAGTGACTCAATAGATTGTACTGAAGAAGTACAATGTCGTTCTGTTGTAAATAATAGTGGCCAGGTTAGTTTATCCAAAGAAGTTTGTATCATGTCTCTTCGTAAAACTAGTGCGACCCTGCGCTAAGTATCCTCGACAGGAATATAATGCTTCTAGTAATATATAAATACGTATATATTCACCATTGATTGACAGCTGGATATCGTGAGGTAAAAAAGCAATTTAATTGATCCAGCCATTTCTTGGGCCTTGTTTAGACACCCTACCAACCATGTCCCGTACCAAATTAAAGAAATACATGGAAAGTTAATTGTCTAGATAGATTTGAAACTGATGGTTTGATTTAGGATCCCTACATGTTCCCTAGGCATTCAGAGTTATTCATCGAAATAACTTTAACTAGATTTAGAACTGAGAACGCCACACGGAAACTAGGTTGAGTAGGCCTAAGAGGGTTGCCGTAGTCGAGAGGATTGTCCTAAAAGACCTAATAGACATCATAAATAACAATATCAACAATAACAACATCATAAACTGGACAACCTCGGAACGACTTCTCGGAGTACAAGTGGACAATAAGATGACTTGGTCAAATCATGCCGCAAATGTAGCAAAGTCCTTCGCGTCCAAACTAAGTTTACTCCGTCGGATGCGGTTTCTCCCCCGGAAGAAACTGGAGGATTTTTACATCAAGGTTATACTGCCATCGGTGACATACGGTTTAGTGGTTTGGGGATCATGCAACAAGACACACTTCAGCAACCTGGAAAAACTACACGCAAGGGCCGGACGTATTGTTTACGGTCTACCATGGGACACTAGTGCCGAAGACGTCTTAACGCGCACAAAATGGGACAGTTTGGAAACAATATACAAGGTGCGACTGACGGAGTTTGTTTTCAAATGCTTAAAGGGTTACACCGTTCCAGAATTCAAGGACTTATTTGTACAGAGGAACTCAAACCGCGAAAGTAGACGAAATGGAGACATCATCCTTCCAAGACCAGAAACGAATTTTACCAGGAACTCCATACGATATAGAGGAGCAATAGCCTGGAACAGTTTATCTAGCAAGGAAACAGCTGCAAGTAATCTAAATGAATTCAAACGTTTAATAGCTAAATTTGACACTGGGAAAATACTTTTTGACTCAATTGCAGCTGTCATTAAATACAAGGACAGTTGTTACGAATATTATTAACAATCAATTGTTTTAAATTAATTTGAACGCTGAAAATCTATCGAAGCCAAGATACACAATGGTTTTAAGAATTGTATATATATTTTAATATTTTAATATTTTAACGTTTTTACAGATATTTCATATTATTATTTATTTATTAATTTAAATGTACGACCCCACCAGCTATGCTGAATATTTTATCGTACTAAAATAAAGTTATCATATCATATCATATCATAGATTGCGAAAAAATAGCGAAAAATTAAAGAATAATTTGCTGGTAATAGGTTAAAAAAAGGATAAGAAGGAGGCTAAGAAGAGTTAAAAACAAAATAATGAACAAACAACAACAACAACAACAACAACAACAACAAAACAAAAAAAAAAAAAAACACCAAAAACCAACAAAAAACAGTGAGGAGGAGCTAGGAGAAAAAAATAATTATAAGTACGTTCGATACCAAACTTTACGCTAATGATCAAATTATATATTTAAATATAGCGAATTTATAGCTCAGTAATTTCTAACAGCGTCCGAGAGATATCATTCCAAATTCAAATATAAATTAGTTTATATTGTTGATTCAGTAACTAGCTCTTACCGCTTCAATGATATTCTTAAGGGTTCCCAAAAGCTTCCAAAGGATCCTGGAAGAAGAAATAAGCGAATAAGAATTAGTACAGAGGCCTTGCACCGTCACGTGATGACAGCCATGACAGGAGGCACAACAGTAGAGTCTTCCCCCCCTGGGAAACTGAACTCTTTCTCATGTAAACCAGATTAATCCAGTTCCTGCCTCCTGTCATGGCTGCCGTCACGTGATGGTGCAAAGCATTTTTACGTTCATTTGGTTGTTCATTTAATCCTAATTATTCAATATAATCTGATAATATGCTGACTAACTAGCTCGCAAAGCAACCAACCGACCGACCGACCACAAACCAAATGAGACAAGTGAACAAACAAGCAAGCAAGCAGAAATACCCAAAAAAGTAAACAAACAAGCAAACAAACAAACAAACAAACAAACACACAAACAGACAAAATTTAATGAACATACAAACTGACAAACAAACAAACAACAAACAAACAACAAACAAATGAATGAATGAACAAATGAATTAATGAGTGAATGAATAAATGAATGCTATATCGTAATCATTGCAACACTATGATTAAAAGTTAAGATGGATATTAGGCCGGACTATTTGCTACTAATAAACACCTCACAACAATGTGTTGTCTTCTAGATCTTGTTGGTCTTGCTGTTAAAGAATAATAAGTCTTAATTTTAGTTACGCCAAGAAAGCTAGCGCAGCGGAGTTTATTTTGACCCCACCTCCCATTCTGTAACCTGCCTTTTCTCTCCTAACCTTATTGCCCCGGCAAAGTTGGATGCCGCTGATCTTAACACAGTCAAGACGATGAGCGGCCACTATATCATTAACGGCCCGGCCAAACGGTTGGTGACCCAACATTATTTGGTCCTCGAACATTTTTACGGGTGGCCAAACGGCATCAAACATCGCCGCAAACAACAGCGATCAAAATACTATGGGCTATAAAATTGGACCGTATCTATGGATACGAGGGAATATATAAGCAAGCGTAGTATGCATGCGCACATCAAACATGTTCGTTTTGGCCGGCCAAACGAATCCAACATTACCCATCAAGCACGAGAACAAAAGATATGTTTGATGTTGTTTGACTGAATGTTTGATGGAGTTCAAATTCTACCAATTAAAAACAAGTTTGATGCTCAATCCAACAACATCAAACACCACCAAACAAGGTGGCCGAAGGACAAAATGTTAGATCATCAAACATGCAATGTTTGATCGTATTTGGTCATCAAACATTATAATGCAAATTTGCAAAATGCAAAATAACAAATTCCGAGTAGCTTGGTGTTGATGGTTTATATGGCTCTAGAGTTTCAAATACTTAACAAATTTCTAGGCCGGCGATAGATCTAAACATTCACTCTAGTCAGATATCTTGAACACAGGGAGCCCGGCTTTTGATTCATTTCTTTTACGAAGCGCTGTAAGCCATATGTCACCGGATACGTGATTACCAGTACATATCGTGACCTTTAGCTGAATGGCTTGTGTAATCCGAGCATCTAATAATTAGAGAGTGCGTTACTAAATTCATCCTGAGATCTTATTACACGCCAACGGCCCTCATGTTTTTAATGCTCGGATTACACAAGCCATTCAGCTAAAGGTCACGATATGTACTGGTAATCACGTATCCGGTG